>CAEGAF010193604.1:0-67981 GCA_903067075.1 Micropoecilia bifurca | reverse complement strand
TGTGTGTGTGTGTGTGTGTGTGTGTGTGTGTGTGTGTGTGTGTGTGTGTGTGTGTGTGTGTGTGTGTGTGTGTGTAGGAAATGCTGTGGGCAAAGAGCATGAGCTTAGTTGTAAGCAATGTAGGGCATGTCAGTGAGTATGCAGTGAGTCAGTGATTTGTAACCACTTTTTGGCCATATTGTAGCTTCAAATGATCGCCCAGCCAGAATAAAAGAAAACATGCAGTCTTACTAATCTTACTCATGTTGAAAGTTTCTTTTAAAAAAAACAAAGTTTTCCACCTTGTACTTTTTCCCTTGCTTTTTAAAGCCTGTTGTATCATTTTGTCACGTTACAACCGCAGATCTTGATGTAGTTTTAGGAGATTTTCACAGAATCTATGCATTTCTGTGAAGTGGAAGGAAAGTGATACATTATCAGCTCTCCAGAGTCAAAACACTTTCCTCTGCAGCTCTTCTGGGTTTTGTCTCCGACAGTTTTATGCAGCCACAGACTTGCATTACTGCCCAATCTTCTTTGCAGAATAGCTCAAGAGTTGGTCTTTGAATAGCAGTTTTCAACTCTTGCCACATTCTCAATTTGGATGGAAGTCTTGACTTGGACTAGGCTGTTCTAAGTCTCTGCTTGGCTGTTTAGGTTCGTTGTTCTACAGGGATCTTCTAAATGTTTTTGCTTTCTTTCAGGATTATTTAGTTCATTTTTTCTTTTGTAATAGAAGATGCTCCATCTATTCCTAAACAACTAGTTTGACAGCATAGTGAGTCTCCAATACGAATGATGAATGGCAACAGCGTGACAGGCACAATCAGTAGGCGCTGCATGTTGTTCAGACACTAAGGGAAGCAGAAAGAGTCGCCGTAGCAATCGATGAACACAGGTCTAGGAATATGTTGAGCTACGTCACAATCACAGTCAATAGCAACTGAGAAATGGAAAATGTTTTTCTGAAGACGCTGTAAAGATGAAGCTCATCACTGAAGAGATGAAGAAATTTTAAGACAAAAGTTTGTGGTAAAATTAGTGAAAAAATCAGCATATAGACTTTTTTGAGGCATAAATATAATATCAGTCAAAGAAGCTAAACTGGACATAGTAGCTGCAGTCATATGTTCACACTTATTGATACTTTCATTGAACAAACAGAGAAGACAGTAAAGCGAACGTCCTCTCAACACTTTTTTAAACATCATTAATTGGAACGTATCAACAATGATAAATCAGAATTAAGGAATTATCACAGTAAATAGTAAACCTGGGATATTTTACACCCTAACCAGCTCTTTCCTCTGACCCGTCTGCTGTTTGTTCTCTCTCTCCAGCGAACAGCTGGATTTATGCTGAGATGTCGCACTCAGATGGATTCTTAGTAAAAATGCAGGTGGTTGCACATGATTTTTCATTTCCAGGTCTCAGAGTGAAAGAGACCTGAATACAGATTCATGCCACACTTTTTAGATTTTCACTTGTAAGAATGTGCTTAGTTAAATCCCTCAAGTCCCACTGAGGCTTTTTGATTGAGTCGTCAAAATGTGAGAGCCTCTTGGTATTAATGCCCTGCATGAGACTGCAGCAAATAAAGAAACAAACTCATTCTGTCGCCCTCACTTTGGCTTCTCGACTCGCTTTTAACTGCTGCCTCGTCACTCAGTAGCCCAGGAAGCGAAAGGCTCCCACAGGTTTGACAGATAAAAGTCTGCGCTTCATTTCTGTTTGACATTTTAGCTCCCAGAGAAAAAGAAAAAAAAAGTATTCTCCCTTTCTTTCCCTCTTTCGATCTCATAAACACACACATTCGGCGCTCCTGTTGATGCGGGTCCATCTTCTCTCCTCCTGTCCATCTGCCAGGCAAAATGGGGCCTCAGACAAAGGAGACGGAGGGTAACTCAGTGATCTGAATCAAATGGCAAGAAGAGGAGGGTAGCGGAGGAAGAGAGGAGTGATGGGTGCCAAGGAGGGAGCAGGGGCAGGCATGAGGGGCTGGATGTGTATTTTTTCTGACAGGTTGAAGCCTCCTCTGAGCTGACCCTCTCCCTGCTGGGAGACATGTCTCCTGGATGTGGGTGGGGTGAAGCAGAATGGAGAATAGGAAGAAAATATGAAAAGGAGCAATGAACTGTTATGATGGGGGGGAAGCCTGGCTGAACGCGGCAGTAATAATCGGTGAGGCGGCGCATGTATTCATCCTGCTGACACGCAAACTCTTCCTCCTGCTTATCGTCTTTTTTCTTTCTTTTTATTAAATGTCTCAGGTTAGATTAAAACCAAGTAGTTAGTGCACAAATGTTGAGGTGAAGTGACACAGACGACTCGACTGCCGTCTGGATCATTTTAAAACTTCATGTTCTGGAAAAGAAAGTATTGATTTGTTAGCAGAAACACTCCAGTCAGGCAGGCTGGACAAATACGGTGTCGAGTGACTTCCAGCGACCGCTTGGATGAGAAGAACAAACATGGTGAAAAATAAGAAAAAAGAAGCTAGATCACTGCTTTCAGGCGCCAAGGGAGTCTTTAAATGTGCAACAGAGAAGTTTAAAAAAAAGGTAGATCCTCAAAAGGTTCTTGGAGTTCAGAACCGATTCGTTATTCATACCGGAGAGAAGATCAGTGGACTCTAGAGGACAGAGAGTTAATTATCTCATCTTTCTGTGCAAAATAAATCTGGTTTTAAAAAGACACATTTTCCTCTTCTCACCCTCCCAATTATAACCAGAACCTAACTAAACTCATAGGCCACTTTATTAGGCATACCTTCTCTTGCTGCTTTAATTCTTCAAGGTGTTGATTGAACAAGACGCCTGAAACATTCGTCAGAGACTTTGACACAGAAGCTTCATTCAAGTACAGCGAAGTCATGATCACAAAACCAGTTGGAGATTGATGCATCAGATGATGGGTCATCTTCAGACTTTGGCTGATGCAGATTTTTATTTTCATGACCTACGTTGTCGTAAAAGTCTCCAATACAGGAAAGGTTGCTAGATTTGTTGCTCTCCATTTTAAAAAAAAGAAATATCTGAAAAGTTGTTAAATATAGCGACAAATTGATTAGGTTGGCAACAGCGGGGTGAAACTGTTGACCTGTGACCTGGTGGTCGAGTCGGTCAGTTTTTCCTCTCACTTCGGAGCAAAAGAGGACAGTGGTTGATTTTCGGGTCTTTCCATAAGCAGGTGAAATTGGTGGACAGGATCAGTTTCACATATAAGAATCAGTTGATCACCAGTTATCCAAAACTAAGGAAATTGGGGCATATAGAGTTTTAAATCTACTTTAGCATCTGACATGCTAAAGTGGATTTAAAATCCTCTTTCTGCGTTTAATATATGTGCTAAAATGTAATCTGATGATAAATAATTCTGTTAAACTGCAGAGCTGAGTAGTACAACGTTCTCTCACACAGTGTGATGTCGCCTCTGGTTCTTATATAAATGACTGGACATTCATAATGCTTGCATTAACTGATGATCTGATCATTTACATCTGACATGAAAAGGCTGTTTGCGTAATGCGTTTTGTTAAAAGTTCAATCAGTGATCAATAATCAATACTGGAGATGCATGGCAATTGTTTGTGTTGGGTTTTATTTGTGCAGGATTGCTGTTTTTTCAGCAAGATGGAGGGATGCAGCTCTATAAACTGGTCCTGTTCTGTTACTTTTAATTATTGTTGACATGATAAAATGTTTAATTATTTCAGAAATCTGATCTATTGACAGCTATTGGCAGCTCAGACTCTCTTTGTAGCACCTTTTAATTAAGTTGAAGTCATTTTTATTGACACGAGTTTTAAAAAGTATTTTAGATTTTGTTTAGATTCATGTAGTTTGGCATGTCTGGACGTGGTCAAGGGAAACAATCTGGGATTAGCTTCCTTTAAGAGGGAAGCTTAGCAAATCTTAAGTACACAGATGTTTGGCTCACTTGTGAATAATGTTGGCCTGAGCGCAGTGAGAGATGGACGACTTCCTGTTGGTGGGTCTTCTTGGAGATAAAATGTTTATTGATCAAATGGATCAATTGTGATGCATTTTGTGTTTCTTCGTAATCAAAGGAACAAATCTTTACGTATCTGTTACCAAGTTTTAATGAGGTCGTGTGACAGGAAATCTTTTTGTGAAGAATGTTGTTTTGGTGTGCATCATGCAGAAGCAGTCAAAGGTTTGACCATAATAAAAAGTAAATAAATCACCTCTGTGCTTTATTTCTCCCTCAGATCTTCAGAACCAAGACAGAAATATAATTTAAAGCAGGAAGATGACAGAAAAATGCTTCCGATTCCATGAAATGATGCAGATAAAGTCTGAGTGCATCATGGACGCTGGGTGTTGGGATGTAAATGCTGTCTTGATGGTTAAAATTAAATTTCAATGAGTGCTGGATGATGGCACCACTAGAGATAAGTAGGGTAATGAATAAGTAACAGAGTCGACATGTATCTAGGTTATATTTAGGTCGTATATTTAGCCTTTAGATTAGCTACAGTAAGAAGTTTTTCTGCTGCCTCATCCCAGGAATCTGGTCTGGCCTCAAAGTTTCTTTTATTTAGAAAAGATTTCCTTTGTTTTTATTGCAGACTGAAATGTTCTCATTGCACCGACCTCCTATTGAAGCTCTCCTATAAGTGTCATTTAAAAAAAAAAAAAACTATCTCGTTAAAAATATATAGATTTTTTCCTCACTGTTTGACATCAAATCAGAGGAAACTTCCTGTTTTAACTCTGTCAGGGTTACCAGTGGCTTTGGTTTGATAAAAGCCAGAAGACTTGATTTCTTTCTTGGCTTTTCTTCCTCAAACTATTCACAGTGGTGCATTTTGTTTTACTTTTAGCTTTATTTTTATGGTCCAAAGTATCTGGGTCATCTTACTTGGTGATGTTTTGAAATTAAGCTTCAATATTTCCTCCTGATGGCAAATATTTTGGGAAGTGCACCAGTCCCTCCTGCAGCAAAACACCAACATAACATGATGCTGCTTTCCGTCCCGGTACTTCACAGTTTGGATAAATCCAATGTTTAGAGAGCCAGAATGCTTCCTGGAGTAGCTTTGCTTCATGTTATAGTTTACTGCTATATTAAATTTGCTCTTATCAGCAGTAAAACCGTTGTGGTCTTAACAGCCTCTTATCCTACAGGTAATTACGAGGAGAGAACTGTAATCTTATAAAACAGAGATTGCACAGTTTGACCCGGTTGTGTGCTGACACGCAACTTTTGCACATAAACATTAGACCCAAATGAACTGGCCAAGATACAAATTCACCACATTCATCAAACTGTTGTGTTTAAGAGCAAAGCGCCGACCGAATGCGATTTCTCCTCCGACTGAATTAGCTCAGGTGGGGAGGGAATCGTTATTATCTTCTTTGTCTCATCTCCATAATGTTTGCGTATTTCATTAGAGGGGATGCAGAATGAAACATAATTACGTTGCACCCCAGCTGACAACTGCTCTGTCACCAGGCGCATTAAAAACACGGCGGTGAAGAAAGACCATGCGGCGCTGGCTCATCTCTCACAGTTTGACAAGGCTACTTACTCTGAGTTCGTGAAAGAAAAACAAGAAGCTAACGCTTGGCTCGTACACACAACTGTAACCTTAAGCTCATTAGAGGAACAAACTTTCTCATTTCGAGCTCCTCCATCCCAGCAAAGACTGAAGAGCAATTAAACCAGAGCAGACAAATAAACTGAGGGGGAATAATCTTTCTGAATCACCTGGAAAGTCAAGTAGATAAAAAAAACCCAAACTGGGTTTCTCTATAAGGTGCAGTCAGAAAGTCTTGTAAGAAACTAGGTTGGCCTATTTCTGCATGTTTACTTGCAGCCAAGTACAAATTAACCTCCCAAGATCAACAATAAACCTAATTAGAGTTGTGTTCGGCTGCACACATCTCTAAACACAGATCACAGCTTGTTGGGAGATGAATCTCCATCTGTCTGGCTGAACAGTGGGAGGAGGAGAGTCTCCGAGAAGATCCGTCCCAGGATTCCTCTAGTGGGGGACGCGCTGTGTGTGTGTGTGTGTGTGTGTGTGTGTGTGTGTGTGTGTGTGTGTGTGTGTGTGTGTGTGTGTGTGTGTGTGAGGGGCCAGGGGGTTGCTTCCCCCATGTCAGCTCGTGTTTTATGATGTCACGCTGCAGAGGGGAAGTGGGACATGGCACATACAGGGAGAACACGCCGCTGGATTTGAGGATGTTAGGTGGAGTTGGGGGGAGGGAGGGGAGTCCCGTCACGCTAAGGGGCTCAGACAGGAGCAGCTCTGCCCTGCTAGCCGACACTCACCACTGTAGCTCAGGCTGCCAGACGCTCGAGGAACGCAAAAGTGTGGGATTGATATTTTATGTTACGAACACAAACCTGGTTGGATTTTATGTGATGCTCCAACACTTGGTTGTACATGATTGTTGATAGTAGATCAAATCTGTTTGTCTTCAGTCAACGATTTCCTCTAGTTTAAGGTATTAAGTGTTTTCCAGGCACATGGCGCCATTTTATCACACAAAGAACTAAGTTACTTTTAGTTGTTTTAATTAAGTCATGTAACCTAAGCCATTTGATTTTTTTTTTCATTTAATGTCTTGAAGTTGGTCCTCTGTCTTGTTAAAAACTCCTGCCCTTTCTGAAGCCCCTCCTTCAGAAAGTCATCACAACATGGCTCCTCTTTAAAAACTCTTTTAACCGCGATGCACTGAGAAGCAGTTTCACCAGGTGTTTGCTAATTGCTGCCAGCTAGTCTAAAGGAGCTAAGTAAAGTCACGGGGGAGTTCGGCTGTATGAAATGAAAGCTCAGAATATTATTTCATGCTTATTTGAGAAATCCTTTAATCACCCATGACAACCATTCAGGGGTGACTAAACATTTGCTCTCACCGATCGCTGCCTTTTCGACTGACCTCCTCCTTGGAGCTGCAGTCTCCAGCTGGGTTTCCCCTTCCCACACGTTCCCCACTCCGCTCCTCCAGACTAGCAGCACCAGCTATTAGCAAACAGCAAGTGGAAACTGTGTGTCTGCTGAGCTCGTCATATGAGCTACGTCTCAGTCCAACATTTGCAAAAGTTGTTATAAACGTCTTTATAGAGAGGTGTTGTTGTGATGACTTTCTGAAGGCGGAGTGTTGGAAAGAGTAGGAGCTTCTTAAAGAGACAGAAGCCTAATTTGAAGGAGTTAAGTTGCAAAGTTACATTATTATATTTAATTCATATTTGAGATGTCCAGTATTTTTATAACTGAAAGTATATTGTGCTATGAAATGGCACTATGTGCATGGAAAATGCATACTACTTCTCCTTTAGTCTCCTAGACTTTGACTAGGCCATTTTGATACTTTAAAATGCTTTGACCCAAACCTCGTTGTGCTGGTAGAAGGTGAGCCTCCTTCCTAGTCTCAAGTTTTTTCCTTTGTTTTCCCAGGATCAAGCTGCCACCACCAGGTTTTTCTTCTTGCCTCTTTGTGGACTAATCGTTGGTGGGTAACCATATTCTCTGACTTGAGCTCTGGATCGCTGCAGATCTTGGTAGGTTTGCAGTTCAAAAGATAAAATAAAAAAGGTCAGAGGCTTGTTTTCAAGCCCAACTCTTCTTTAAATCTTTCCAGAAGTTCCTTTCCTACCTGTCTGCTCTGCTCCTTCATGCTCATGATGCCGTTTGTTCACTAATGTTCTCCAACAAACCTCTGCGGGTTTCACAGAACAGCTGCATTTCATCTATTGAGTGAGCCGTTTCTGCAGGCAGTCGGTTGTACTGCATTGTGTTAAAAATGATGAAACATGAAAGCAGTTATATGATGCTTTTTCTGAGCAATGTGTTTACTTACTTCATTTTTCTCCAAATCCAGCACAGATTGGTCATTTTTTTCCCCCACCAAAGACACACAAGACCTGGATCTATTTCATTAATTCATCCGGTATAAAATATTAAACAAGTTATCGATTTCTCCTCTCTGCTTCTTGCTGCTCTTTAGTAAAGGAAGAGAAATTTGAGTCATAAATGTTGAATGATTTTAAAAAAGCTCCCTTTTTTTCTGGAGGTGTATTTTATTCTTTAAGCCCCTGATTATTTTCCTGAGATGCCACTAGAGCTGTGACAGCGTTTCCACTTTGCCTTTGACACTGGGTAAGATAAAGCAGTGGGAACACCGAGGTCCAAATATGTTGCTTTTATAGGGAGGATCTGTCCCATTCATCATGTGCTGTAACACCCAGAGCTCTAGGGAAGCCCTGTCCATAAGTCAGCACAGGGCAGGTAGCGTCTGCTCTGCCAGATAATAAAGTGAAGATGGAACCTTTGACTGAAACAAATTGAAAAACAGGTAAAAATAATCAGTTGAAAAGGGAAAATGTTGGTATTTCCCACTATTTGTTAACTCTGACTGTAGTTTTGTATTTGAAATTGTTTCCATGATTGGTTTTGTTTGTTCCTCTGTGGAGGTCAAACTGGTCAGTTTCACACCTGGGCTTCTCTACTACACAGCTGTGTTGTGGTAATAGATGGGCACTTTGGTTTAAATAGTCTTACAAACAAGCAAGGCATTCTCTGATGAAGACATATAAATGATGTGTGCTTGCTGCTGAAGCCATGCAGCTTTTTAAATGTGGAAGAATGAGGAACAAATTATGACTGGGCGAGTTTTGACAATTAGAGGATGCAGCTTGATTTTTAGTGATCAAACCAAAGGTCAGATTTGAGCATCATTTTGATAAAACTGCAGATTGTTTTCATTGTTTATATTTTTCTTAGCATTCGTAACCAGGCTCTTGGTTGCTATTGTGTAAAAACACATTGGTAATAAATGGCAAGTGTTTTTTTACACAAAATATAACAAAAATGGACATCATCCAAATAATGTTTAAACACAAAAGTAAATCTTCAGCTGTAGAAATAACCAACATACCTGCAGCATGCAACAGAAACCTTGTATTTCCATACATGGAATATAAATTCAGTCCATTTATTCACTTAAAATTATTTAACTACCACTACTAAGAAGCTAAAATAAAAAAACAAGAATGATTTAAAAGGCTCAGCAGATTTTTTTAGTTGAATTAATGCTCATTAGTTGGTGTTAATTACAAAGTTAGTGTCAAGATTGTTCAACCAGCTGAAATTGGATCCGCTGGACCAGACGGCTTCTATAAACACGGTTTCCTGTCACTTGGATGAAAGAGAAAAGATATTGACTATTAGAAGCAACTCTAGAGAACCACTAAGAAAAATTCAGACTTTTCCTTTAATCTTAGATTTTTCTCAGGATATTTTAATAATTATTACTTTTTATTTTTCTTAAGGAAGTATTGTGGTTAAATTTTTTTTTCATGTAACCACTAAAAAATTCTGTTTATAATCTGGATTAAAAAAAAGAAGACTGAGACACAATTTTAGTTTTCAGAAATCAGTTTTAATAACAAAGAGGTTATTAATTTGTACCATTCTCCATTACATATTCCATGGAAGGACAGTCTTCATAACCACTTTGTTCCCCCTGCCCCCCAAGTTCTAAGCATACAAACAACCTCAAAATATTAAAAATATAAATGTTTCTTAAGACAATAAAACATACTCGGTGACAAACAAAAGGAAGGTAGGCAGGGATACGGCAGCTTACGCATCGCGGTCAGACAGGGTTAGTCAACAAAAATAAGCTTTGCTTGTTGATTCAGCCGCAGCAGAACTTCATCAAATCACCAGCAAAGTCTATCAAAGTGGATAGAAGTGGATTTGTGGCAGCTGGTAACTGTTTACCAGAAGACATGCTTAGCAAATAGTTCACTCTGTTAGCGGCAATGTTGCCTTTACAAATCTTGGAAGAAATCTTTCCTTTGTCTGCGCAGAGCATCTTGTAACTCGGTCAGTGAGGGACCAGGAGCCTTAGAGTTGACCTTTGCACTTCATACCCCTGCCTCCTCACTTGTATGAGAACCATCAGCATTCAGTGGCGTGCGAAATTGTCCATTCCCCTTAAATTTATTCACAATTCATCACATTAAAACCACAAACTTTGCTGCATTTAATTTGGATTTTATGCGACAGGCCAACATAACATGCTAGAAAGTTGATGTATGGATTTAAACTGCAGCTTCAACTCTTTTGTAGCTTCTCATGTATAAAAGCCTTCCCACAGCACGATGCTGCCACCTATTTGGTGCGTTATAAATTAATTGGGTGACTTCTGAAGGCAATATTTTCACAATGAGTGAAAATATTGCCTAGTGTTTCTCTAAATACAACACCAATTAGCTTTATTACAGATTCTTCTTTCACACGACTGGTTCCAAAAACAGGGCATCCTTAAAAAGTCTTCAAGGTCTGAAAATGTTGTAAATATTTTAAAAAGGCAAGTTTACTTTAAATATATTAATTACAGGTCCATATTATGACAGGACTATTTGATTGTATATCATTTTTTCAAGCTGTACTTTTTTCTGTCAGGCAAAAGTTTGAGTCATGAACATCTTCTTTGCGTTTTGTGACTCGAGGTAGTTGAAACTAACGCTAACTAGCTATGCTAGTTAGCTAACTGGCTATCAGGTTATTTATGAATTTATCATCTTTTTGACCATTTCTGTTGTGATTTAATACCTGATGGTCTTCAAAAAGTTCTAAAGTTGAGATGGTGTCACCTGAGGAAACATCCCTTCTGGAATTTGGACAGATTTATCTTAATTTAGCCAATTGTAAATATTCCTTTTCTTTGAATCTTTGAAATGGATTATTTTTAGCAACATAGTATTTTTAAATTCTGTCCTTACTGTATCACAGTTTTTTTGTTTTTTTAAAGTAACCATTCCAATGAAATGCTCTGAAGTTTGTGGTTTTAAATGTGAAACATCTCTGGTGTCATAAATACCCAAAAGTTATCATCATCAGCTGAGGTTTGTTAGTGAAAAGCACAAAGATGAAGGTATGATTGGCTGTTTTTCACACGACTATAATGGATCATTTCAGGCTTGTCAACCTGAAGGGCTCCAGGTATTACTTTCTATTAAAACACGATGGGATGAGGAGACGACAATCACAGCTACGATGAGGGATGTTTTCTTCTAGGAATCTCTTAATTTGACGTTTAGCAAAGTTTTTCTGTCCTGCATGATGTCAAATTTCCTCAGCTTTCGGTTTGTGAAGCTGCTTTTGGTTGCAGGAAACCATTACAATAACTATTAATTACTCTACTTGTTTAATTTTTTTTAGATGATAAATACATAACTTAAAATTACAACAAATCTACTTTAAAAACTGGTCATCAATATTGACCAAACTGAGACTTTTTAAGATGTCTGTACAGCTTAAAGGCTAATTGAAAAGAATGTTCAGGATTAAATAAGTTTTTGAGCAAAACTGAATAACCAAAATGCAAAAAACCTGCGTGATTTTGCAGATAAACATCCAATATCGTGGCAGATCTGTGTTGCTGGAGGACTGATCTAAAAAAAAACAAGCAAAAACAAAACCAGGTCTTATTCGAAGCTTAAAATTGCCCAGGTGTGGTTTTGCGAGGAACAGAGGGTGAGAAGCGATTACAGAGAGGAAATCACTTCTTTTGACAGCGCATCTCTATCACTGCTGTGTACAACACGTCCTCAAAACCGCCGCCACCGCAGAGTCCCTTATCCAGAAAACTCATTCTCAACGCTTTCGCTCTGTGACGGCTCCAACCTGATATTCAGCTCAGAGTTATTGTCTTCTTAAATATGCAGACTGCGCGGCGCGTTGTGGGCGCACCGCGAGCCCAGATGATGTGTAAAATTGCATTTTTTTAGATGCGAGCGGGGGGTGGGGGGGGAGGCTCCGTGAAACAGACGCATCACAAGCGGCACTGGCAGGTTGTTTAAATGAAAAACCTCCATCTATCCAGCCCAGGAGTCGAGGCCACAGCGTCCCGTTTGGTTCCTGTTCGGATTACTGGGGCGGCGAGAGGCGCGCAGGCACACCAAGCCCAAAGCAAAGTTATGCTAAAGTAACTTGTGTCATGGTTAAAGGGGTCACTTATGTCATTAGTGCTCAGGAACCGGGAGGCATTTGGAGACTCGCTCGCTAAGACAAGCATCATCCGGCCTGCTGTGGCCTCCGTCTGTAATTCTGTTCACGCCCCGTCTCCGTGTGGATTTAATGGTTGTTTTTAGTAGCATCTGCTTACAGTCTAGTGAAGTGAGGGGGGCAGAGCTGCCCTTAGCGTGAATATATGAATAAATAGTTTACATTGAAATGTGAAAGTGGGTCCTTGCAAAGAGATGAACCCGCAGTCTTTCTGTAAGAGGAGAGTCAAACGAGAGCCAGCAGACGTATCCGTGCACCGATTGATTTCTGGAAACCTGCCGATTCTTGTTTCTGTCTGACAGAAATGAAACAGTCTTGAAATGAAACTATTCCTCAGAAACATCCCTAGTGTTTAATAATAAAAAAGAAATGCCATTTTTTTAATAAGAAATAAATCCACTGTTAGAGATAAATAGCTGCAATAAATGATTATGGAAGACGTTGGTCCCAGTGTTGGAGCACAATTTGATGCCCTACACATAGAAATGTTATCTATACTTAAGAAATTACAAAAAAAATATATAGTATGTGTTTTGAAAATACTAATTGCCCATGATATTACTGTAATAATGGGGCTGTGATGTATTTGGTGAAAACAAAAGGTGGTGGTGTGAACTCAGGGTTGAGTTTGGTCATGACATTGTTTTTACATCATACAAAGTTAGAAAATAAATGCATAAAGTCACATGTAAAATAATGATTGTAGATCAACAATAAAGGCTCCCAGATACTTGTATGCACTTCCTGTCACACTGAGTTCACATCAAATTGTTTTTAATGCGACGGTGAGCCGATAAGGTTGAAAGCCGATGGGAACTTGGGGACAAAATGGAGTCAGAATTTCAAGAGTGTGAGATAAGAAATATAGTATGTTGTATTAATGAGGGAATATGAAGGAAATGGTTACCGGTGATGTTTGTCGACAGTAAGGCCCAGTATGTGGGAGCCTCAGCTCTAGAGGGGCCGGTTCTGTCCTGATCACTTGGAGGGACGACGGCAAAACAAGCTCTAGACTCGATACAAGTACAAGCCGTTTATTATTTGAAATGTAACACAAAAAAATTAAAAATAAAATGTAGTTTGTTCAGAGTTAGTGAAACTGGTTGATTTCAGTAACAACTTCCAGTGTGAAGAGTGTTGTTCTGGTGCGCTTATAAGATTAGAAGTGGATTCTGCAGGATTGTAATTTAGTATCTAAAGGAGCTCAATTTTCAAAACTTAACTCCACCCCCCCACCAATCTCCAGCTGTTTTTTTGTTGTTGAAAAAGTGCCATAAACACGTAATACCTTTTGAACATTGATGTGCCTTGTTGAAACCCTGTGTGACCTAAAGAGGTCTGAGTGTTCATGTTTTCCCCCAACAGACCTGGATGCATTTAAAAATGTCAATCTCTAATGGTAACAGCAAAACTAACCTCAGGACACAAATCGGCACCTGCAGGGTAAAAGTGAGATTACACAACATTAATTCAACTAAAATGTCTTGCCGTTTGAATGTCAGTGAGCCACGTGGTCTGTGTTGGTGCAGACAGCCGCCACGTCCTGTGGCTTTGTCGGAGTGCGAAGACGCGGTTATTTCTGAACAGAGGACCTTAAATGTGATAATATTACACTGTCCTCTCTTCCTTTAAGACTCGTCGCTTCCATTTAAAGGACAGCTGTCCGCGTTCCTCCACACAAGCATGCAGTTTTCAGAAGTCCATCTTGGCTGAGTGTCTCTCTGCAGCGTACTGTTACGTTTCTCCTGTCAAAGCTGTGAGTTAATGGAAGCGTTTGGGTTAAAAATGTAGGTTTAAACCTGGAAATTAACAGCTTTTTAACATGTTTCAGTTCCGAAAGGCAAAATAAATCAAAAATAAAGCATACAATAAATATGTAGAGTGTCCAATAAAGACTATAAATGTCTGGTTATTCCGTTCTGTAGGCAGTTTTCCATACTTGGTGCTGGGTAAGCCACAGTGAGGGAGGTGGTCTACCCCTCCTGATGTCTTCCTCATCTCCTCCTCCTCATCATCATCGCAGGCCTCTTTGGCACTTATCTAGGGTCTTGTAGTAGACGCGGGTAATCATCGAGCTTGGTGATTTGGGTTGTGGCGTGAGCGAGACCTTTCGAGGGCTGCACGGCGGTTGTCTGTTCGAGAAGAGATGGGAGGGAAAAACAAACAGGTGAGACTGGAAAAGAAGAAGGAAGGGCTACACTGATTCATGATTGGCAGAGGAGACATAAAAAAGCTGTACAGAGAAACTAAACGAGGGGAGCGGAGAAACGAGGCTGATTGAGAGCAAAGCAGCAGGGGGGGGGCTGGAGAAACGAGGAGCTGCAGGAGTGGAGGTGCTCGTGTCTGGTACCGTAGTAACTCCTGTCATCTCCTGATCCTGGCTTCTTCTGAAGGGACCCTCAGCTGAACTCGCATCATATGTGACATATGCACAGCAAATAAAGGAAATGCAGGGAAACATACAAACAAGAGAGCAGGGACAAAGGATGAGACATGAAGGGCGTTTTTCTGTTAGCATCAGCTTGTTACTGCCAGTGTGGATCCTCTCATCTGACCTAAGACGAGGTTGATTAAGCAATTTTAGAAAAGCTTCAGCACCTCAGCTCACTTTCGAAGTAAATTTCTCTCCAACTGTGAGCACTTTAACAATTGGTTTGCAATTGAACTTCACATTTTGTCGCATTAAAACCACTGAGGTTATTGTTTGAGGCTTTCAAATGACAGATCAAAACAAGGCTGTCTGTAATGGGATAGGAAACAAAGTTGTTGCAAGTCTTTTCACATCTAGAGACTAAAGTTTCGGCCCTTTCTTCTACGAAGATAGGAGAAAAAATGGAGATGCTTCCATCTAATCAAGGGTCTGCAGCTCCAGTTGTCCATTGCTGGTAGCCATGTTTTCAATATTTTTTCTTATATGCACATTTTAAAGTATCACATTAGAAAACTTTGATGGAAATGGTCAAAACAACTATTTCAATTTTCCCAAAAAAGTTTGTATGCTCACTTGAGGTGAAAAAAGAAAAAAAAAGGAGAGACGGAAACATATTTGCCAAAAAGGTTCTGATGCTGAAGACTTTCCCAGCCACTGGAGGCAGAAAACAGAGAAATTTCTACATCCAAACTTCCAGCTCAGAGGCAAGTATTTTTGCGATGTGTGGTTCATGTTAGTTTTCAACCTCTACGTCTTGTTAATTACTCTCTATGGAGCCTGTTTGATTTGCTCCAAACCAGTAGATGGAAACACACCTAATTTGTATTTTCCTTTTTTTTCTCTTCAGGTTTGCTTAAAATTCACATAATGGAAACACATCCATTTTCTTTCAGATACATCCCTGCTCCAACACACTTGAATCAAAAGGCTGAATTTTCTCCTTAGCATCTTGTGTTGGAGCAGGGAGACGTCCAAAGGTCACAGGGCAGCGGCACTGGAGGACCGGAGATGCAGACCCTGATCTAAACCTTTTCCAACCATGAACGTCAAACAAGTTTTCTAAAGGGGTTTGATGGTATTTTAAGTAGATAAAACAAAATACCATCAATCTGTCTCATCTGAGAGGAGAACAGATTCAAGATTTCTATTTCTTAACATTAAAGCCTTCGTGTTGATCTAAAACACAAAATCCTGATTTGAAAAAAATCATTACAAATCTGTGGTTGTGCAGAAAATGTTTAAAGGTTGAAGTGTAATAATTTTTGCAGCGACAAACATTTTCCTTGGGGGTGAGAAATAAGCGGCCGTTGAACTCTGGGGATTTTGTGTTGCCAGGTTCATGACAAAGTCATACAAATATTTCCTCCTCTGCTATCCAACCGCGGCTGCCCAGAAATGCCCAGGACATCCTTCGGGCAGCCAGGTGGCAGGTGGGGCTGGACGGAACCAAGAAGCCGAGCCACAAAGACGGCCGCAGGCACACCCACGCAGGACTCCTGGTATTTCCAAGCGTGCCACTGCCAACGCGCCCATTACTCAGTGCTCTGCTGTGAGGTGCCAGGCGTCCGAGGCTGGGCGTTGGTTAATGGCGCTCGTTCCATCCATCATGTCAGGTAATGAGCTGAGAGCGAAAGCGATGGCTGGGAGACGTACACAAACGAGATCCCGCATTCACATCGGCGGACAGAAAGCAGTCCCTTCTTCAGGGTTGGATACAAAGCATCATGCAGATGGTGCACAGGAGGAGAGAGGAGGAGGAAGGGAGCAGAAGGAGGAACAGGGAAGACAGTTGTAAGAAAATGAATCGAGGTTCTGTTGTCTCTCTGCTTCTTCCAGCCAAACGCACGTTTTACGCCGATGTATGCTAGCGTGAGAGCTAACGTGTTCTGGCAGTGTGTCCAAACACATCACAACTACTTATCCATGCACTCATTTCGTTCTGTCCACAGGTTACGCTTCACTCTGTGAGCACGACTTAGGAAACCTTCCTCCATTCAAAACAAGCTTTCACAGCACACAAAAAGGAGAATTGAGGGGGAAGAAAATTGGGACAGTTTTAAAGAAAAATAAATAAAAGTAGATCATCCACAATTTATTCCTGCCAATCATTTACGAGTCCAGCTGCTGTAGCCTCATTTCTGGGAGAGCAGTTTCCTTTCACCTCTCAGAGGAGCTCGGAAAACAGCCTCGGTCTTTGGAGGCGTCCATCTCAAACTACTTTTAATCCAGTAAACAGGATGATGGGAGGGTAGAAAGACCAACTGGGACTTTACAGAGCAGGACAAGTAAATAAAGATGAACTGGATCAATCTGGAATTAAAAATACTGAAGTGGGATTTTGATTATTTTCCTCTTCATTTCATACCTTGGGTGTGTTTTTTTTGTGAAGATTTATGAATTACTCAAACAGGATGTTGCATATCCTGGGTTTTATCCAGGTCAATAAAGTGCCATGTCTTAAATAGGGTTGGCCTCAATGGGGATAAGAACCATAATTCATGGAAATAGGGTGACAAAGAACTCCAGCATCTTAGACTTTTTGATTTGTTTTTCCTTGCCCCACAAACTAGGATGATGGCCAACGTTCTGGACTTTACATGTTAGATGGGAGTATTACAATTTTGGAGTATAAAACGGTTTTTTTAACAGACCTTTAAAGAATTATGCTGAGAGGAGTAGGCCAAAGAGCCAGCAAACTATTGTGAAAGGTTTAGGGCAGGCGACCGAAACACTTGACCCACCGCAAGACAGTTTAAAAATATTTTGCTCTGATAAAAATACATCTGACATTTAACAGAAAAAGTCATTGAATGTCAGATAAAGTCACAAAAATTGGTATTTGTCTTTTTCCTCCAGTGTTTCTAACTCAACTGTTAACAGTCATTATTATTATTAAGGGTTGATTCTTTTTAAATAAATGTTTATTTCATTTAAGACTTCACCTTGCTGTGGTGGATTTTGCCCCTGCTAGTGTAAAACAAACTCTTTGACAGATGACATTAAGTTAAACGTGATTTCAGACTGTTTTTTTTGTCACCGTTTATCTCCACAATTATCTACAAAAAGGAGCCAAAACATCTGCGTGTGGCAACAAACTGACCCACGACTTTCCACGTAACAAATAATTTGTGTCTGGGCCAATCTGCTTATTTTAGAAGGCGGCCATTTTGCATGCTGTGTAAGCTGAAAGCCATTGACCATTAGAGTGACCACTTGCTGAAACCCTTCAGAGAAGCGCTCCCTTACTGTAAGCAGGGGTTGACAAGTGCCCTTTTGGGGGTTTGAAGTCTCTTGCCTAACTGCCTAAATATACTGGAAAGCTTTTGTCAAAGGCTTTGCTAAAAGGGAGAAAAACCTTCAGCAAAATGCATCTCCATCAGAGGATTCTTGAATAGCGAGCTTTTAGCTTCTCATAAAGACTTTTCTGTTCCTATCTCCAGGTGCATACAAGCCCATCTTTTCTCACCCCACATCAATCTATCACAACAACTGAACAAACAGCAACCATTTCTACTGGGAGCGAAACATTACTGCTAGCCTCTACTGAATTGAAAGCTTCAAGCACAGACACACATAAATACACACGAACGGGTGCAGAGGGAAACAAAGTGAGGCAGGGGAAAAGGAGGACAGATCCACACAAAAGAAGGAAAAAAACTATTCTCTTTTTTTGTGCACTGATTGCAACTCTCTCTACTCGCGTTGGTTTTGATGGCTTCTTTACCTGCGTCTCCCAGAGGCGACATCTTTTCGAGTTACAGCAGAAGCGACACAGAGGAGCACGAGAACAGGAGAAGAAATTGACAAAAGAGGATCAGGTATTCCGTGTTACAGCAGGGAGATGTTGGCATCCCAGCACTTAATTAAGTGCTGGCTTGGCACCGTTTCACAAAATGTAGCTAAACGCACTGTGGAAATCAGCAGGGGTGGGTGGAAGGAGGGCAGAGTCACTGACACGCAGACATGCACAAATGCATACTATCTCTTTCGCTGTCACACACTTGAGGAAATGAATTGTTCCTTAAATTAACTTCAGCGTAAAATCTCTCTGTGTGCGTTGCTTTGAGGAATTCACACACGCCTCTGCTTCTAAAAGAGGAGAATCTCTGCTTGTACATCATCACAACCCAGACCACACAGGATAAAAATAAGACCTTGAAGTCAACCTTTTCCTCAAAATTGCCTCCAGTAAGTATCTGTCTTGTGCTATGATAGATGTTATGAGATTCCTTAACAGATTATGTGTCTTTATGTCCTTTGTGCTCCTGCCATCTTTTGCTAATTGCCCTGAATTACATCATGACGGTGTTCAGCGATGTGCAAAAGGAGGAAATCCAGCCACTCATCTATCAGACGCGTTCAGCTTGAGGTGCTGGAAGGAATTACCTCTCCTTGGTCAGAGCAAACAGGAAGACTTCAGAGGGATTATACACAGGGGTGGTTAAATACTGCAAGGGCAGCATCTAAATACGGCTCACTTATTGATCAAGGTCAAATAATCAAAAGGCTGAAGCGGCTTCAGACGGGAGAGGCTGAGCCGCGCGCTGTAGCTGCCGCACGGTTTCCGAGCTCTACGCCGCCTTTTGTGTTAAACAAGTGAGCAGTGACTTCTCCGACAGCATCGCTGTCTTTGTGTGATTCCTCAATGTCGCTTCACGCCTCACTTTGTGACAAGTTGAGACATAATAAAGGTGATTAAATCTCAGCATGCAGTGTTTGCTCCCTGGCTAAGAAGAAAAGCATCTGTAGCAGTAGCAACAGGAACAGTCACAACCTTCTGTCGTCCCCTTTTTCATCTCCCCTCCTGACAAGCAGCCTCTGAGCTACAGAGTAATGCTGAGCCCCTCACTGGAACGAGATATGTTGGATAAATGGGATGCACATGGAGCGCTGGTACTTCTTCCTTCTACAACGTATAGACTCTGCGTTTTAAAACTTTATCTTGGCAAACACAGCCTGTTGAGTGGTGAGAGATGTCAGTGAGGCTTTTCTATTTTATGGTACAGGCCAGCTGTAGATTTATCACGCAGCACACAGACTTTCTACGCAGTGGGATTAAGGTTGTGTCCCTGGCGAGATTCTATGGTGATTTTTATGTCTTCTCCAACAATCTTAAGGATGCACCAATTATCAGGATGGGTCTTAAGATAATCCCATGAGATGTTCATGCTTCATGTGTTAATTGTGATCTGGAAAGATGTTGGAACTGCTCGAATCTAAAATCAGGAACATTAAACACTTTGGATTGTTTTGGCTTGAGCAAGGTGTGTGAATGTAACGTTAGCCAATCAGGGGGAGTCTAAGGGAGCGTTCACACCAGCCCTGTTTAGTCTGTCTTATTCAAACTTTACTCGGTTTGCCTAAAAAATCCAGCTTGTTTCGGGAAACTGTGTGAATGCAGAATCAAACTGTGACAGGGGTCAAAAAAGTGAACTCTGGCCCACCTGAAAACGTAGGCCTCAGTTGGTGAATGAAGCAAAGTTATTTAAAAAAAGATATTAATTCATAGGAAAATGTCAAATTGGATACGGAACGCCTCGGTTGAAGTACCAACTTTAAGACGGGTTATAGGTTGCCTTCGTCCTAAAATTTCTAAGTAGTACACAAAGTCATCTTTAGTGGTTTTCTTCCATTTGTTGCCACATGAGGTCGTCTCATGTACAGATAAGCTATTTATGTTTTGCTGTAGTATTTGATGTTTGTAAATCCCAAAAGCAGAACAATGGGAGGTGTAAATATTGTTGTTTTAATTGCTTTTTGCAGTCTGTGTTATGAGAGATTCAATAAATATGAATCAATTTGAAAATCTGACTAAATGATCTCATTGTGCTGCGTTACTCTGATTGTGACGTATCATGAAAATGTGTTTTTTCAGTACCAGAATATTAGTATTTAAGTTATAACAGCTCCTAAAAATACTGTCCAAGAAATCAAATCATTTCTGGAGACGTGTTCAGTTTGAGTTTCTGCACCTCAAAGTTGTTTTCCCGACGTCTACGAAGTAAAATGGTCTTCCATTGTTTGCTGCAAGCAAAGGCTGTCATGCTTCTTGGAGAGTGAAAAGTGAATTTGGCTTTTTTTTTTGCTGTTAGTCCAAAAAAAAAACAAAGTGAACAAACAAATAGTCAACCTTTGTAGCAGCTGCATTACAAAAACCAATTTTACAAATCAGATTTTTCTCATAAATACTTGAAAAACTCGTGTCAAATCCTTTTCTGTGTTACCAGGCACCAAATTGCATCACTTATCAGCACATCAGTGCTGCTTTCAGAAAGAAGCATTCTCTCATCCAGCCACAGCAGCCGTCCCCCCTACACACACACACACACACACACACACACACACACACACACACACACACACACACACACACACACACACACACACACAAAGATGGAGCCACAACTGAAGTGTTGGCGTTCAATAAATGTGTGTACGCAAAAAGGCCAAGCCTCTGCCATTAGAATGAATACCACACTTTAATTCAAAATTTACTGAATTTATCAGAGGAGCATTAATTCAGTTTGGTAAAACAGAGGGGAAAAAATAATAACTTGACAGTCACGTTGGCAGAGACCAAGCTCTCCTAATAATTAGCTACCATATGCCTATAACATTCACTGAAAACACTGGGTGGTGAAAATCTAAAAGCTTTATAAAAACACTTGTGATCTTGTTTCAACAAATCCATAAGTTCCTCTCTTCAGCCATCCAGCACTCTGGAAATTGAAATAATTGATAGATACAGAGGGGGAAAAGCAGCAAGACGACGACAACGTTTATTTTCGGCAGCTGTTTCCTCACTTTCTCATGCAAACAAGTTCTTTCCGTTCATATGAAGATGGAGTTCAGACGGAGAAGAAAAATCATAGAATTAGAAGGCAACATAAGGATCCTTATATTCCACTCTCTGTGCCTGCAGCTGCCGTGCAACCAAACCTGCACAGCTATTGCTATGATGGAGGGATTATCATTAGTAAATGTTTTCCTGCGTCCACAGGGGCAGATTGATCAAGCTGCCTTATGTTGCAGTCAGTGAAATGAGGAGAGTTTCCCTGTTAGGGAACATAATACATCCAATAAACGCCAGCACACACAGCAAAATCTGTTAATAGCTGACAATACAACAGTGGCTCCTACGGCACCATTATGATCTCAAAACACACACCGCCAACATCTTAAGAAATTCATTTTGCCTTCACTCGAGCATGCTTTCAACATCACAGAAAATCTGCCCGTACAGTTTACAATCCAACATTTCAATAGAGCTTGAACTCTTATTCTCGGCTAGTAATTTAAGGGCTTTTAGAAGCTGTACTCTACAGTGGTACTTTTCTTTCTGTCACTTTCAGACTGTAACAAAAGAAATAAAATGGCAATTTTGCATTAAATAATGACAAAATCAGCTTTGCCTTTTGGAGCCAACTTTCTTTGTTGTAGTGGCCAAACCATCAAGGTCGTGAAGACACTCAGGAGACCCTCAGTGGGTCAAGGTCAGAAACACGAAACAGACCTAAAGGGAGGCTGCGCTATAATTTCCATTTCTACAAGATATCTGAAACCAGTTTGAAAAGATACAAGGTAAAAAACAGAAACCCTGACATCCTTCTCCCAAGTGAGACACCAACTCGCTCTGGCCTTCTTGTCTATTCACTGTGAATAAAAGTAGTTTTTAAGCTAGGAGCCAAAGAACAACTCGTTATATTTGTTCTTTTGCTTATCAATTTTGGGTATTTTTGGTATTTTTAAAATGGCTTCCAGTTCCAATGCACATGTTCGGTAGAAATTAAAGTTTATTGATATTTGAGAGAGTGAACTTTCATTTTTATGACATATTATTTGAAATTGGTCTCGAAGTAACAATACAACTTCTGGGAAAAGTTATTGTTCAGCAGAAGTTGTTATTGTGACAAACCTACTCTTGTGTACAAATTTGTATTCTTCATCCTTGTGTCCAACTTTGGAAATTAATGATGGTGCAACTTCAGACAGATAAATCTGATCTCCTGATCACGTGTAGTTTTTTAGTACCTGGATGTCTTTCCATGTTTTCATAGCCTGAGACCTTTAATGATTCTGAAAAAAGCAGCAGATTTTTATCCAGTTTAGGAAATTGGGACAAGAACAAGGCAGCCATTGTAAAAAAACAACAACAAAAAAACTCCAATATATGGAGCTCTTTTGAAGTTGGCTTTGTGCAAAAACCGACTTTGGCTAAAGAGAGGGGCTGCTCGAATTGGAGAAATAAGAGTTTGGACCGAGAAGGCTGCAGAAATTGGACAGACTTTGACACTCTTAGCTGTTGATCTAAAAATGCATGAAAACACTAAAACACAGGAGTTTATATAAGTACCAATTATTGACAAATTCGTCCAAACGGACAGACGGATGGATTTTGTTTTCAAGTGCCATCTGTGATGAGTAAAACAGTTTATATTCTGGCTGCAGTGGTTTTACAAGCGGGTTCTTCCCACTCTGTTCCCATACACGCGTACACTTGTTGCATTATAGTTGAAGGGTTCTCTTCAGACTCGTTTGAAGGTCCACATTATCCGTTTTACGAGCTGCCGGCACGGAAACGACACCAGGCTTCGATTCTGGGCCGTGACACATAAAGGGTTAAATTGAGAGGATAGTGGGGCGTTGTGCCATTGCAGACCAACTCAAACCAGTCATAGATGGTGGAAAACATTGGCCTTCTCTCCACACAAATTTCGTCTTCTTTATAAAACTCCCTGTCTTAGTTTTTCTTTGAGTCCTTTTCGGTTAAATGTGCGATATACCTGTAGCCGGTGATATTTTTAAAGCTGTGTAATTTACATGAGTGGGCTGCCGAATGTCATGGGATCTGAAAGCGAGGAGGCTGCAATCTGTGTTTTTCTATGCAGAATGTCATGGCAGGCAGGGGTGATCAGGCTGAAAGAGGAAAATGTTTAAGACAGGTCTGGATAAACATGCTTAGGCAAGATACAGAAATTCTCCCACTTGCCATGTTTCTCTCCCCTTCTTCTCTTTTTAAATCCCTCTTATTACTGACATTTCCTCTAGTGTTTACAGCAAAAAAAAAAAGAAAAAAAATCTGTCCGCTTGTGATTTCTACACTCATGAAGCACAGGAACCAGAATTTCAGCTGAAAACGGACACTACATCCTGTAGTATTATGCCATTCAGCGGTTGTGTTTACGAGCTCACATTCATGTTTGACAGTCTGTATACAGAATTTGGAGGAAAAATATGTCTAAGTGGCAGCATTTTGAGATAAATGGTAACATGGAGAGTTTAGCAGAGAGCAGGGTGGTCATAACACATGGGATCGACTTTGACAGCTCAAAGGATTTGCCTCCATCACCAGCCTCTATCTGCTTGAGTTCTGGGATGGTGCATACTTGGCTATAGTGCAGAACCACTCATTATGAATGGAGGTATTCAGGTGAGGTTTACTCTTGTGCATCACGGTCAAAATGTTTATTTGAGCCTAAGATAAACAAAAGGATGAGATGCCAAACTGTTTCATTACAGTGGGCCTCCGGTATTTATGAAGGTCAGGGACCAAAGCTGCCTGCAACAGATAAAACCTACTAATACTTGGGATCCCTTGTAAAATGCTTATAGCTGCCTAGTATATAGTAGTAGAATATAACACCACATATACCTTAATATGCATTAATATACACAGCAAAAGCTGCCTTTGCTCTTCAGGATCCAGCCAATCAGTGCCAAGGAAAATAAATGGAGCTCCTGGATTGGTTGCCAGCCAATGGTGTGTCAACTAGCATTCACCACTGTGTTAATAATACAAAATGCCATCAAACTGAACAAAACAACATCGTCTAATGAGAATTTTGTGGCCTATTTTCAAATTTCTGTAAAGCTTTAATCCAACAGTCCTTGGGTGTATTTCCTGAAGGTTTCCAACTTTTCTTAGTCCAAAATGTAAGATAACAGAAGCAGATTGAAAGCTCAGGAGAATAAAACAGAAAACCCTTGCTGTACGTTGTTTTTTGCTTAGACTCTTGCTTTCTCTAGCAGTTTATATAAACTACAAACATGCCTCCACATGTCACAGAAAATAATTTTCTTTCAAGGAATTTGTTTCACAGGCTATTTTAAGCTACTATGTTATTGCAAACATACTTTTTTCACTTGGTTAAAGCATCCACACTGAAAAGAGTTATCAGTTTTAGAGTATGTTTACTGAAAACGCTTGCATTTCTCAGTTAATGATGAGCCGACTTGCCTCATGTTTATGTGTCACTGATCTGTGAATGACACTCTAGAGTAAAAGCTCTGAATGGTCAGTGTGGCTTGAACACGCTATAGAAACCCATTTATTGGCCACCAGTCAATGTCTCGGCACATCTAAATGAAGTACTGCTTCATACTTGAGAGAAAAAGAGGATATTGATCATTTTGCCTTCCACAGGAATAAGTAGTAATCATGCACTGCTAACAAAAAGCACTTGGTTTTAGCAGCGTCTTGATCCAGAGCTTTCAGAATTGTATAAAATTGAACAAAAATAGCAGAAAACCACATTTAATCCAATGAGAAGCAAAGAAAAGCTGACTTTGGATTTATGACGGGTAAAGAGTAGGATATAAAATTTTGGATAGCTACATCTGAAGGTAACAACATGAAACATCTGAAAACTGAAAAACGATGTTGGTATTTATCATCAAAGTTCCAGGCAACCCATGTACAAAATATGACCCACTTTCACCACTTAAAAAAAAAAAGTTGCGGGCCTCAGATTTTTTTCTTTTCCATTCCACCAGCAACGCTTAGCTTCTCTTACCTTTTTATTACCTCAACCCTGCATGGAGTGCTCCTATTGTCAGACATACTGTGCATTAATGCAGTCCTTTCACTGACACGCTTTCATATGCACACACACACAGCATTTAATGCACACTCCGTGGCTTACAATACCCCACACTGTTCCTTTCACACCTAGTGGAACGAGCTCGGTCTGAGCGTAATGCTTCCTGACTGCTCGACACTAAATATGTTTCGGCAGAGGGCAAAATCGCTGCACATGTTCCTACACAAATGCTTTTTTTTTTTTTTTTGCAGCAGGATGAAAAGTACTACTTTGCCTACTCAGTGGTGACTCTTTGACAGGTCTCACTGGGGACAAAACAGCAAGACCCGAAAAGTGTCTGCACCACATGCACTTATCCACTGTGTGACAGTCGCAGGAAAAAAAAAAATCAGTTCTCTTGAAGCTTAGCTAACCTTTGTTAGAGTTTTGATGGAAAACAATGAGCCTGACAGTCTATGGGTACAGGAGGCTTCTTTTTTGGTGTCCCTGGTTCAAAAATCTCCTTAAAATATCGCTGCTAGACTCGATTCCTCAGTCACAGAACAATGCCTTTTGGCATTCAGGGATGCAGCGGAGGCACACACAGCCCAAATGAACAGTTATATGAAAACGCTTTCGCAATCGATCAGTGCCTGAGGCAGAACTCTCATTCATGATTGTCCTCTCAGCAGTCGAGTTTCAGGAGGCAGGCTTCAACCCAGGAATAACCATGAAAGACAACCAATATCCTCAGGAGTAAATTCTTTGAACTACTAAGCATTGCCCACCTGTTTCCCAACTGTTTGAATTTAGTTAACACTTTGACATTATCTCTCTGCTTGGGCTCAGACACTGGATCATACACTTTGCAATTCTAGTCATAGTAGGAAATGCAGAGCGTTATGCAAGAGTCGAGTGCTGCTGCAGGGAAACATTAATCTTACAACAGCTAATACATACAGACCCTGTACATATAACAATAAACCTCAATATGTTCCCAAGGGATTTTATATTACAGACCAACAATTATAACAATATTTAAGAATTGTGTTGCTAAACATTTGAACTCATTGGGTCTTTACTTGATTGGTGCCAAAGATTTTTGGTTGTGCTTAAACTTGTGAGGACGTGGTGCAGAAGAAGGAGCATGATGGAAGGTTTTTAAAGAGACAGAGTCACATTTCCTTTAAATTGTTTCTGATGTAAACTATTTTCATAACAACTGATGGTATCATAGTGCCATTTCATAGCACAATCAAGTAGTTATGTGCCTGGAAAATACATAACCTCCCTTCACTTTCTTTTGCTCCCCTCCAATAAAGGTCAGTTTTTCTGAATCCCTTCAACTAGCAGCTGTCCTGCCAACAAACTCTTCCATCTGAGCTGTGTATCTCTGCAGCTCTTTCAGAGTCAGCATTAACCTTTTGGTTTCTCCTTATTAAGTTTAGGTGGAGAGTTATGATGTTTCTGGAGGATGACTTGTTTGTTCACTAATATTCTCTAACAAACTTGAGGCCTTTTCACAGCTGTGTCTGTACAGAAGTTCTGCCTTTGTTTTCTCAATAAGAAAATGTTACTCATTAGAGCATGTCTGAGTGAAACCTGACATGCCAGGATTTCATAATCATCAACAATTACTCAATACTTTCAAATAAACTATTTAACAATTATTTAGTGGCCAGTCCCATAATTTACCAAATTCTCCAAAGAGGCGACCAGTGTTGACAAATATACACATTGGATTAAAGATCTTGATTTTGGCCTTGACCAGCAGCCTGAGACCATGACCACAGGGTGTGCAGGAGCCATGGAGAGCACAGATGGAGCCTGTGGCTCAGCCCTGAGTTTCACAGGCCTACGCCAGGAGAGAGAGAAGTAATCCATCAGTCCAAGGCATTCTGGTGCCTAGGGGCGTCAGTCACTGATCCTGTAAGACTGATTAGGCCTCTGCGGGAGGCCAGGCCCCCCGACAGCATGGACATCAGTGCCCGGCTTGCTCCACTGAGGCTTGATCCGAACCGGTCGGAGCCAAGGCAGTGACCTGCTTCCATTTGGATTGAGCAGAGGCAGCTATGTAGATCAAAGATGTCTATGTAGAGCTAAAGTGATGTGGGGGAAAGTACTTTTCAAACTTTGATCTTTTGCAGCAAAATGAGAAAAAAGCATTTTAGATATAAACGATGAATGTCCGTATAACCTGTTCATTGGCTACGGCATAAACCTGCGGCTTTTATCACGAGGTGCAGCATAAAACCCAAGATGAAGTGATAAGAAGTTAATTACATTATCCGGCTGCCTGATGAGCAGCTGAGGTCAGAGATGGCATCAGTCAAACAAGCAGCTGGAACCAGCAGCTACCAAGGCAAGCTGCGTGATTGACAGGTGAACGAGCAGACGGAGAGAGATAGTTAGACAAATGGAAGCTAAGATATAGTTTGACAGACAGATGGGAGCGTAAATGGATGGTTTGGCAGCATGATAAGGTAAATAGGCTGATGGATCACCAAACAAATGCAGGAGGAGGAAGGAAGAAAATAAAAAGAGAGAAGAAGAGAAAAGAACGCCTGCCTGCAGACAACAAAAGATAGGAAGGCAGATAGCCTGATAAACACAGATGGATTGTGTTGATACACAGGGAGGTGGGGCAAGATCGATAGATTGTTTTATTCTATTTGCTTGGCAAACTGGAGATTTGATGTGGCTGCTATCAAGCCGATCTGTTTCCGGCGACGCCAGCCGTGACTGTTACAGATGGCGAGATAGCGACACATCTCAATCTTTGGCTAGCCTCGCTGACGTCTATCTTGGCTGTCCTGGCAGCATCGGTTTCAGGAATGTCATCACTTCTGCGTTATTAAAAAAAATATCAGCGTCTCTAAGGGATTACGTTCGAGTCGGTGAGTGGATTACAAAATTGCAGACGAGAATAAGGAAAAGGTTTCCTCGGCTTGGTTTTCGAGCAAAGCAAAATGGACGCCCTGGTAACCCCGATGCCTCATTACTGTTGCTTACGTTTATCATGTCAAAATAGAAGACAAGGGTGTCCAAAGTTTACAGGCAAGGGTTCTCCTAGTTAGAAAGGTGGCTTCTGTGTGCGGCTGTTTGAGGGACATGGCGGTGCACTGCAACAGCGTTGATGAGTGATTCCAGGGCTTATAATAGACAGGAAAGGCCTAGAAAGCAAGACCTTTAGAGGTGCAGCATCTCTCACTGTCTGACAGCTTACAGGGTCTAGGCTTCACAATGACACCTTCACGGCACGCTCAGGATGACACACAAAAACACATGCTCACAGGTGCAGAAAAGTCTCCGCAACACAAACAAGTTTGGCAGCACGGACACACAATTACACAGGCGTGCACCTGCACACACACCAACGCGCCTGTGACGCTGGGATATTAGGTGACAAGTGGCATCTCAGCATCATGGTGACAGTATTAAAACGTATAAAACAAAACCAGGCTTGGAAAAGAGCAGCCAAGAATGGGCCTCTGGAAAGAAACATCTGTTCGTGCCACGTTAGGGAAGGAGTGCGACTCTGTGAGTAATCACAGGGCTAAAGCCTCCGAGGTGAGGAGGTACTGTGGAGATACTGTGGGTTCGGTGCCGATTCTTTCAGAACCGAGCAGAAGGTGAAGCAGGTATGTAACCAGATGTGTGCTCTTTTTACTAGAGACCGCAAATCTACTGATTCATTTTGCCAGCTGAATAGTTCAAGGAGTTTGCTTAAACTGATTGTTTTAAATATCTGTTTCCACTAAATTCATAATTTTAGTTAGGGGCTAAATTGATTTGTAAAACAACAAAGAGGATTTTGGCGTAAAAATATGTATTTTTAACCGTTTTTTTTGTTCACATTTATTTGCACAGCACCAATTCCCTACAAGCCGCTGTCAACTCAGGGCACGTTTTCATTTTATTTTATGTCCAATTATAAAAAACAATTTGTCCAAATGGAATTCAAATTAATACAATTCACATCCAAATGCACACAAGGCATGACAGAAGTATTCAGGAACCTTCACCTTTTCTTATTCAACTGATCTGAATTAAATCAGTGGTTCATGTAGAACATGATGACATGCAGAGGACATGCGGTCATCTAAAACATGCAGGGCAACCATCACAACATACTGAAGTGTGAGAATGGCCCAGTCAAAGTTCAGACTCGGCCATTCTCCATCCAATCTGACTGAAAGTTTAATATTTTGCAACGACAGAACAAAAATATACGGAGATGTAAAAAGCTGGAAAAGGCAAACCGGAACGAATTTATAGCAAAAAGTGAATTAATTAAAGACAGCTGAATATGCCTGACCACATTTATTAAAATGTAACTTTTACAGTAGAACAACCTGGAAGCAATTAGCCCTCTTCGTTCATAACAATGGGCAAGTTGCAACATGAGAAAGCAGCAATCCCTCCCTCACTCTTTGCGTTTCAGACGCTCAAACCTTTTTACAGAGCAGGCCCAACTGAATAATGTAATGTTATTACCTCACGGATTTCCCTGATGAATGCAGTGACACACGTTACATAACCTGCTTGGCTTGGGTTTTCTCTACATTTGGTCGAACAGCTCAGGCAGATTAGCACAAACCTACGTTTCAGTCCTTGATTGTTTTGCACACAAACATGGAGAAAGCAACTGGCCTGACAGCCGCCGAGTTCTCCCAACAACTTAAATCCTATCGAATCTTAGGATTCTTCAGCACTCCCACCACTGTTGTCTAACCCAGCTTAATAAAACATGGTGTTGGGTGTTATTTATTTATTATCCCTCCTTTTGATGTGTCCCAGCACACACAGTCGGAGTGAGTGATGGAGATCACAGAAGGCTTCGCCGTGCTCTTTCCTCCCCGCGATCACCGTCGGACCCATTTGGCCATGTGAAGATGCTCCCCTCTGTTCACATGGGGGATGCAGGTTGGTCTGCTTCCAGAAACACTTTTCACTTCCTCTTTCAATATAAATGATTCATGGCAAGAGATGGTCCCTCATGTACACAAAACACCACAACCCCTCCTGCGACGGGATGCACTTTGCTACCTTCATGTTCTTGCTCGTGCATCGCCTGCGTCGATGTCAGTTCAAGTTTTTGTATAAAAAAACCCCTCCAAAGTAGAGGCAGCAGATGAAAAACATATAACCTGGTTTACAAATGATGCAACGTCTTCACAGCCATGAAACTAATTACTTTAGATTAGTTTTCCTTGTCTTGATCTTTCTAGGAACTCTTATGCAAAGTTGGAATTTAAATCTACCTGTAGCAGATAAATATTCTATATAACTTGAATAGATGTGCACACACTATAAAAACTTCACATTTTATAACTTCAAATCAACAAACGTCCATGATTTAAAAAAAAAAAAACAAAAACAGATTGTCACAAAATAGCAAATAACGTAAAAGATTTAGAAGCATCTTTGGGTGAAATGACGCCTGCGGATATTTTCAGGTTTGTCTCTACCAGCTTTGAACATCTAAAAACAGATTTTTTTTTTACCCATTTCTTTAGACAAAAAAAAAACAAGTTCAGTCACACTGGAATGGAGCACATCTGTGAATATACAATTTTAGGTTTTGCTATAAATCCTCAATTGGACTTTGACTAGTCCATCTTTCCACTGCATCTATATTTATTGTCGTTCATGAATGTAAAACTCCCCTGAAGAATTTTGCAGCTTCCAACAGATTCTCCTTCCTGTTGCATCCATCTTCCAATTAACTCCAATAACTTTCTCAGTCCTTGTTGAGGAAAAGCATGACACTGCCACTGCTACACAACATTTTGCAAGCTGTCCATTAAGTTCAAATGTTATCCTATTTGACCATAAGACCTTTCTGCATCCAATTACATTTCCTCACAAATGTGAAAAGATTTCAGAGGTATGAATACTTTTGAGAGCCACTGCTTTGGACGCACACTTCACTTATCCATGTGTGCAGCTGCAGGTCCAGAACACGGACTCTAGCGCCAGACATCTCGCCAACAAGGGATTCAGTATGGATGAAAAATTCATCCATTCCTTCACTTATTTATCAAGAAGGAAGATATTTCTGCAGGGATGCCCTCCAGAGATGTGATGCTCACATGCCAGGCGGCCTGCCGCCACTTTGCCCACAAGGTTTTCAATAAAACAAGCAAACAACACAATTCCAAAGCCTATAAATAAGTGATCGTTCCTGAATAAAGTGCTGTACACAAACCCCCTCGTTGAGGCCACTCATCACACTTTAATGGGGAACCCAGCGCCGGTCAAAGTTATGCCTCTCCCCTTCTTTTAGGTTTTACCTTTGAGCAAAGTGAGAGACTGAAAATCTGTGGGGGCAAAGCAGAGGCCGCGATGAATTCACGTCATCACCTGCTGGTTAAGGCGCAGCGCCATCTCTGTTTTATGATTGATTAAGCTATCAAAAGGTGTTGTCCCTTCTTCTCCTCCTCCTCTATCATTACTTCCACACACAAACTCTAGGTAACTTCCCTAGTTATCTCTCTTTCTGAAGGCAGGTTGTTCACAGCAGTTTGAACGTTCAGCGCTGGTTCGCCAGATGCTTGGGCGTCTGTCTACACGCTGCTATTGTTAGTTAGTTTTTGATGAGATTTACATGGCAGGAAAGCCATCACATAAGACGTACCACTGAGAATATGAGGGGGGATCACGTCTAATCCGTGCACCTGCATGCTGGCAGCGCAAAGCCCCAGTTCCAGCCAGACCAACGTATGCAGAGAAAACACAAGCAGATACATGGAACCTCCCACACACACAACCAGGACGGTAAACTTGTGCAGACTCTGATTTAGGTGCAGGTTTTCCTGGGGCTCAAAGGATCAGAATTACCACACTTTTTCAAAAAAACTCAACACACACATCCTAAATAAGGATTTGGAAAGAGATGGGAGCATTTAAGTAAGTTTTTCCTCAGACAAGCATTTTAAAAACATGACTAAATACTTTCAGGAATTCATGCTGTTTATTTTCATCTTGTGAACAGATGCTGCTTTCTGTATTTTAAGTTTTGTAGAAGTATTTGCTTTTTAATTTTATTGCATTTTACTTGGGTTTTATGGGCTAAACGAGCTCAGTGTAGTGCAAAACTAAGAATATTACAAATAAAAATCAGAAAGACCCCAAACAAAATCCACTGCAAACATTGACTTGAAAAATCCCCTACTTAGTAAAATGAGTCGACCTTTGGGTAATTTAATCTTTTGGTAGATACAGCAGACATGAGGTTTTTGATGTGTTTGAACGTCATAGAGGCCTGTTTTTACGCATTTTTATTAACATTTCTGCTGTTATTGCACATTTTTTTATAGACATAAATGCTATATTGTAAATAGTCTGCTGTGTATTTTTAGGTTCAATACTCCTGCACATTATGTCTATTTAAAAAAAAAAGTCATCCCACTCAGTTACACATCCCTTGAATATTGAGTACATCACTTATATTCTAATATCTAGCCAGTGTCTTTGTGTTGCAACCTTGTACCGTATATTATTCTAACTAATATTATAGCTAATATGTCTTTTTAATATGCTTTTTTAACATTTATGGAACTGTTTTGTGTGAACCTGTGTGCTGCTGTTGCACCTGAATTCCCCCTCAGTGGGACAATAAAGGCAATTTCTATTCTATTATATTCCATTTTAACATAAAATCCAGACAAGACATGACCATCAACATAAACTGAACAGTCAGGGTGGTAGCATTATGCTGTGGGGACATTTTTCTTCAGCGGGGAAAGCTGGTCAGAGTTGATTAGAAAATTGCTGTGCAGGATAATTTTGTAAAAAAGTTGAGTCTAAACATGCAGGCTGTACATTATTGGCTAAGAGTTGCTAAAAAATATGTATGCCACATTTTCGTACCCATGCATAAATAAAAGTTTAAACCAGTGAATTATTTTCCTTCAGCTTTGCAATAACTTTACATTGTGTTGGTCTGCCACATAAAATCCCTTAAACACACTAGTGGTTGTGGTTGTAATGCGAAAAAGCAGAGCAGTATTAGTAGTTTTTAAAAGTTTCACTCTGGCCATGTGTGTTCTGAATTAACTTTACAAGGTTTAGTTTCCGGAGCTTGTACTTTCTGGGATTATATGGTCTATTACACATTTTCTCCTCTAACACGGTGATGTGCGCGCGGACACACAAACACAAACTGAGCACATCAAACCTGCGCTGATTAAAAAAAGAACTGGGTCACGAGTGTCCTGGCTGGTGGCACTGTCTGCTCTGGCTCAATAAGCCCCACAGTTACCCAGAATCCCTTGGCATCCGTGTCAGAGCCAGGCCCTGAGGCAACACACCTGTGTCCACACTTCTTCTCTGGGATCAATTAGCATTAAAGTTTCAGAGCTGTTCTCCCGCAGTGTGGACATAGTGTACACTGGAGGGGTACAGCCTGAGAGCAGCCGCAGAAACAGACCCAGCCGCAGAGTAAGAAATAGATTTGTAGACACAATAGAACAACTGACAGAAAAAAACCCCCAAAAACTCCAGTTTGTTCACCCTGCTATACCTTTCTGAGGAAAACTCATTCCAACTCACTGTCTAACATTTAATCAAAAATGGGTTTCACATATGTTGACTATGTTTTACCAGGTCATCATTGCTTTAATAAGTCAGCAACTTCCTAACTAGATTACTCTGAGTGTATAAATATTAATTCAGGCTTAGTATTTTTGCAGAAACCAAAACTAATTTGTGATTCACAGTAACGTATCCAATCTGACAGAAATCTGTCTGTTTATGTATCTTTTTGCCATCCAATTTTAATAAGTTTTAGCAAACTGATGGGGAAACAACCAGCATCTGTCGATAGAAGACGAATCCAACTGGAAGTGGAATTTGTTCACCAGCTTGACCAGCACAAACCTGGCAACGCAGCCTTTGACAGCAGTTCGCTGGCCATCATTAACTGATTACCAGTTAAATTAGGTCAAGACAACTGACTTAGCAGAAAGACAACAACTATATGGTTTGCGGAAAATAAACATAATATAGATATTTCATTTTTAATTTCTGCTTTCCTCACACAAAAAAAAAATTAAATATGAAAGTTGGATAATCTGTGCAGTCTTTGCCCTCCTGTTGCACTAACACTCAAATCAGAAAATTAGAAGCAGCCCATAAAAACCAGACACTGCTCTCCCACAAACACATCATCATCCAAGATGCACCAATTACAGATTTGTAACCAATTTCTGATCTGTGTAAAATTTTGATTGTACTTATTTATAAAGCACTTTAAAAAGAGACATTAACTGCATCAGTGCAACTTGGTAACTTGTATTCACCGACTGAAAAAAAAACAAAACATCAGATATTTGACCATCTAGTCACTAGTTTTATAGAAAAAACTTTAGCACTTTTATGACCTGTTATGCTAATATCAACAGGTATGTTTTTTGGCTTAGAAAGAAAACATGTCAAATAGTAGAAAAGGTTCTGATCTCTGGACTCCGTAGTGATAGAAATCCAACTTCCATTTGGCCTGAAATTGAACCTGAAAGCAGCACAAGTTATCAGCGCGAGGGACATTACTTGACATGGACACCAAGACGTGCCAGATCAGAAAGATGGGAAGGCGAGAGAGGCACAAAGACTGTGCTGCAGCTGCATTTCAGTTCTAACAGAGGACCGTATTTGATCCGCTTTCTGTCACACGCTGTTCAAAGTAAACGTACTGAAGCAAGCTGCAGGGTTTCTGCTGCTTTGACCGAAGACAGTTTCACCCTGCTTAGTGCAGAGACGCAGGTGACTGTTAAAGCAACACTAAAGAGTTTGACTATTTTCACCCTCAACAGGGCTCTTCATCTCTACATCTAATTGTTATGTGTCCATTATGCTGAAAGTGCCTTTTTCCTTTCAACTTCATCAAAACAACTTTAAAAGCAAACAACAAAGCATGAAAGTTTTTTTTCCCCCTAAATCTTGCCGTTTCCAAGGTACTGTAAAACAAAACAGGGTATTGGTGAGATGTTATAGAGCCAAGAAAGAAAGTTATGAAGTGCAGTTTCTCAGTCCCTTGGGGCTTCTGGGCAGTCTCGGCCTTAGAATGTGCATAATGAATGTCAGTGTGCCATTAAAATGAGTCACAAGCACAAAGTGTTAAGGTCACACACTTGCTAGATTGCAGCAATAAATTATAGTCAGGAACTTTACTTTCTTGCTGTTGTAGTGCAGCTATGTTTGAACTTTTATCATTCGAATTTGTAAAATTTGAGTAACTTAAAACAGAAATAGGTTCATGTGGAAATTATGTGTAGTGTGTGTCAACAGGACTCAATTTAATAGCTGCAATATACCTTTTTAGAGCTGTGAGCTTAATTATAATGACAGTAATCATGGCTTTTATGGCACTTATGCCCTTTTATGGCATAAATGCCATAAAAGGAAAATGAAAACAAAAGTATTTTTAAAACTTATTAGATATATAATTTCCTTATATGTCTAGTTAGTTCATTCCTGCACACCATTATACGTCCTGATGTTTTACACTCTGACCACTGTATGGTGCAACAGAGCTTACAAAGACATTCTTAGTATGTGTTGAATACACATCAACAGGCATCTTGGCTGCATGAATAGTGGAAGCAGCTTCAACAACAGCCTAAAAGGAGTTAAATTGATCCAACAGCTGAACAGCAGGACAGACTTCACTTTGATGAGAAATGACTGGTATGTAATATTATGAGACCGTTACACCCTTAACCTAGTTTTGTGCCAGGCTCCTTTTACACCAACATAACCAGAGGTTTTTCCTAGTTAGTATTAAGAAATGAAATTTTGACATGAAAAAAAGGTCTAAATTATACAATAAACTCTGTGTACATAAGGGGGGATGATTAGGAGTAAAGTGTTATTTTTTAAAAAGCTTGTGAGTGGTTGTCACTTTATAACTCACCCATTTTCTTAAGCTCATCTTTGATCCATTTTGTTGTTTTTGTTCAGACCTCTTGTAAAACTAAGCCATCGAATTAACTGGATTTCCACCACTACTCTCCATCTTGGTCAACATTTTCCACCCACTTCTTCCAAGACCAGCATGTGGCGATGCACATGTTCTGAACGATCCCCTCTAAGCCACACTCTGCTGTCGCCGCCCATCCTTCCACCTAGGAGAAGCGTCACGGGGCTCATCCCAAGCAAACAGTCAGTCAACAAGTAGGCGTTGATGTTTGTTTTGAAGAGACTCCACAATCCTGGAGTGCTCACCTCAGGGGGTTTTCCCACCGACGTGCGTCATTTTACAGAGAACATGGATGCGTTTGCCTGCATTCTCATTGATGTATGTGTGGTTGCCACAGAGGAAAGGGAGCACCGAGGGCAGCTGTACCTGCGCTGCCTCGTGGTTGTCTCTTGACAGTGCCCTTCACATCACAGCATGGGCCTGGATATGGGATCTGACAAAGTGACCTCCATGCCACATCAACCTTACAAGACACACAACTAGACCGGTATGCAGCACAGATGGATCAGCACACACACACGCACACACGCCTCATAACAAGCTGGCATGTATGGAGATTTAGGGCCATGAATTCTAAATCAAAAAGCATTTTGACACGCATGACAGGAAATATGTCTGAAGATGTAAAAAATAAAGGTTGCTTCTTCCTCCATTCCAGATTTCTGCAGCCACAAACTGCACACCATGCTACCCCCCCGGGGCTAGTTAGCCACCCAGCCCCCCTGTCAGACAGCTATCAATAGGGATTCCAGCAGAGTGTCTGCTAGACAGCATGGGTAAACAAAGAAGGGATGGAAAAAAAGCCTGAATCAAAGGGAGAGTGGAGACCCTGTTATTCTCTGTGAACAGGAAATCATTTGCTGGCAAATTGTGACTCATTTCAAAGCATTTTGTGTGTGTGTGTGTGTCATGTATGCAGAGATGAGTTGCTCAAGACCTGGATTGTGTTAAAACTATTACTTTTATGAATCCAATCTGCCAATAGTGTGTCCCTTCATTGTGTTCCTTCTTCTTTGTGAACATTGTGACCTGATCATAATTTAGAGCATGTGTTAGTCACGAGGCTCTAATTGATCCGAGTCGGTGGCAGCACAATTCAGTGTGATTGATAGAGAGGTGAGGAAGTGTTGACTTCTTTTTCTCTCTCCACTTCAAGTTATAAACAATTTTCACTTACAGACCCCTTTATTAGGCACACCAGTTTGATTTCTTAACACAAATAATAAATCAGCCAATTGCATATCGGAAAGGCATTTATGCATCCAGATGTGGTAAAGATTACATAAAGTTCAAACTCTTCATTACATGTGAAGAGCTTGAATGGTCCATAATGGCTCAAATTGATAGAAAGGTGCTTTAATAGGCATCCTCTACCACCAAAAGTGTGCAGAATACCAACTATGAATATACAACATGTCAAATCCTGAAGCAGGTGGGATACGGCAGCAGAACTACTCGTGCCACCAAAGAACTGGAAACCAAGAACACAGTTTGTACAAGCTTACAAATTTGGACAGTTTCAGGATGGAAAAACAATGCCTGGCCTAATGAGTCTCGATTTTCATTTGCAACAGTAAGTTGGTAGGGTCAGATTTTATGTGAATAACACAAAAGCTATGATAGATCCTACCTTAGATCAATGATTTCAGACTGCTAGTTGTGGGGTAATGGTGTGAAGGACATTTCCTTGACACTTTGGGACCCTATTAATTCATTTATGGACACAGTTTACCCAAGTAGCAGGATAATGCAGAATACCTAGCTACAAAGCTCAGATCTTCTCAAACTGTACAGTGAACCACCGATATTCATGGGGGTTAGAAACCACAATCACTCACAAATAGCTGAAATCCAAATACTTGATATTCCCTCTAAATTGCCTAAAACTGCCTATCTCAGAAGTTCCCAAACTGTGGGCCCTGCCATTGCAGGGGGGGGGCGAGGGGGGGGGGGGGGGGAGCAGTATGGATTAAAAAAAACATTAACGATGTATACGCTGGGTTTTTACCTTAGAATGGCCAACGCTGTTATTCCTCTGTCAATTTGATACAGTAGGGGCTTCTACACTTCCCATATCTGTGTCCTCTGTCACTTTTATCAGCAGTTAAAACTGTTTCATCCGTTATTAACATGTGGTAACCTGTTTTTCCAAGCCGCCTTTAAACGCAACTTGAGAGCTACGACACTGAGCTGGGTTTATACCTGTGTGGCAGGGAAGGAGACCTGCTGCTGCTGCTGGGCGGAACTACGCAGGTGTGTTAGAATCATGGCAGCAAACAAACAAAACACAAAGAACCTTTCATAGTTTTTCCCCCAAACTAACCAACTGAGTTGAATAAAGCTGCTGGATCCAGGTAAAGTAGCTAAAAGATGACTAGCTAATATCAATACAGCACCTTAAGCTTAACAAGTAGCCTGTTGCCTATCAATGTTGTTGTCTATGTTCAGCTATGTACATTCATTTTGCCCCCAAAAAAGGCAAACCTCCCCCTCTCCCCCAAGGGGACAGGGAGTCTCTAAGAATCCTCTCTCCCTCCTCCCACACGTCATTCAACCAGACAGCCATTTGTAATCCATAGGAGGGGCCAAGAAAATGTTTGGAAACCACTGGGGGGTGCAGGAGAAAAAGTTTGGGAACCACTGGCCTATCTTAACACTTCAAACACCAAATGTACACTTTTGGGATGAATTGGAATGACAGATCCTCTTCATGGGTATATACTCAACAAATATGTCACACGTTTGATGTATTGTGTCTATATAAAGCCATAAGCTCTGAGGAACCTCCCCAACCCCTTCCTGAATGTATGGTACAGAGCTTTCAGGTAGTTCTTAAGGATTTCCAACTGGGTACCTAATAAAGTGGCCGGCCACTGTACATCCACAGATGTGCTTCCTGTTTTTTCGAGCTAAAGTTACCTCCACTGCCACCTTGTTTACAGAATAGTCTCATCTCAATCCCTATAAACATGCCATCATTGCAAGTAAAGCCCTTCCTTCACCACCAGCTTTCTGCAGTGACATATGTTACGAGTCTCCCCAAGGCCTAATTGAAATTAAGTTAGGTGACCTTTGGGGTGTCTATAGGGACCAGATTGTTCCACCAGGCCTCTTCTATATTTCATTTGCTCAAACCTCATAAATCAGCCTGTTGAACTTGACCGCGATGATGTTCCCGACCTTTCTTATGACATTTCCAAATGGCCACATCCTCTACCTAGGATCATAGCACCATGAAAGCCATCCAACCATAATATATGAAGATGAGAATGAGTCCACTGCAATGAGAGCGCCGGAAAAATAAAAAATAGCAAAGCCATTGGAATATGACATTGATTGCCACAAGTGGCGTTCTGTGTGCACAGTTTCACTGAAAACGTTCTTCATTGACATATCTCAGATATTTTGAGTGTCTGGGGAAAGCTTTTGACTTTGACAATAGACAGATGAATTGTTGATACTCGAATTTTTGAAGAAATGTTTCACCAAGAAAAGAAGGCCTTGTCATTCAAGCCAGGTTGTTTTATGTTCTTTACCCCAGCCGTGTCTGATGAAGGTCTTCCATGTAATCTGTCTATTCAATTCTTCAGAGGCACCAGCATGCAGGTTTTTTTTTTTTCAGCAAGAACTGGACTGTATTATGAATAGTCTATTGAGGAAGTGGTGTGTATTTTTTGTGTGTTCTGCAGGGAGAGAACTAAAGGTCCACTTGTGACAAGCCTAGAGGGAATAGGAACATCTGGTGAACCGGCTGGTCCTCTGGTTAACATGCTCCTCCTCAGTGGCCCCCATCGACACACACACACACACACACACACACACACACACACACACACACACACACACACACACACACACACACACACACACAGGTAACCATGTGTGCGCAAAAACATGCAATTTTATATACACACTCATGGAAATATAAAATGAAGTCTATGCACACACATAAGTGCCTTCCAAAATCATTTAAAATTATTTTACTCCATTAAATTCAACTCAAAATGTGAACCTATAAATTCAAACCATGAGAAGTGATGTTTATTTCTGTAAATTTTGTCTTACAGCTGATGGTTTTTAAGTATCACCTGACATAAATTTAAATTAAATGGGCGACACAATCATGACTTGACAGTTGACAGTCCAGCAGATTGCATTGAGACAAAAAAGGTAATTGCTAAAGATGCTGTCTGTTTAGAGAGAGCTGTATGCAAATACTGGAAAGGTAAGTGGAAGGAAAAGTGTGGTAGAAAACGATTTGAAATTCAGTGACGATTTGTGGAGTTTTGTCATCTGCTGCTGTGTCATTATGTTTAATCAATTTCGACATCCTGGCAGATGTCATCTGCCAGGATATTTCAAAGCAGTTCACACTTTTTTCTCCCGACAAGCTTTATGGTGATGATTTCATTTTTAGTAAATCTTGACAAAGTTCAGCAAGTACCAATGTCTCGTTTAATGACTACAATCTTATTTTGTTAAACAGCAATCTCACCTGAACTAAAGTCCACAGGGAATCTGTGCTGTACCGTTATGAGGAAGATAAAAATTAAATTAACCTGGGCTTCCTAAACAACTACAGCTTCAATGCAAAGATACATTGATGGAATTATTAATGGAAAAAGAATAACAGCTCATTAAGTTTTAATTTGGCCACTATTTCAGCATTAACTACCATACTTTTTCCTTCCACTCAACTTTCCACTCACATTATTGAATACAGAACAGATGTTTTATAGCTTCTTAATCTAATAACCAAATTTTAAAAAAATATGTCCCGTTTTTATAATAAAATGAAGTAATATGTGTAAACAGCTTCCTTTATTAGATTTCACTGCTACATACTTATCACAGTAAATTTACATTTAAATAGTGATTCTTTACTGTAACAGATTTAAAGCCAGCAGTATAAATAATAGCAGTATAAATAGAAGGCCTGTCGTTCATGCAGTGATACTGAAGAGCAACTATGTCCAATTTGCACCAGATGCTCCTCAGAGCCGAATTAAGCCTGCATTATCGCTTGTGGAAAATGTCATGTTATTGGCAAGGTGAAGCCTCTCTGCTCCAGCCCCTGCTCTTCTTGTTGCTATGCCTGGATATGCGCTGGCTCGCCTCCCATGTTCACCCCATAATCGACTAAATGCAGAGCCGTGCCTTTTAAAAAATAAAAAAATCTTCCTCAGACCATCGTTTGTAGATGTGTGTGTTGTTTTCAGGTCTGGGCGCACACCTCTGATCTCACATATGCCAGCTGAGGTTCTGTACATTTGTTAAGTTTGTAACTTTAGATGCAGAGGTTGTTTTTCTGTCTGGTATATGGTTCTGTAACAAATGGCAACGGGAAGAATGGGTTACTAGTCCCCCATGAAAGGTTCAGTCACTTGATAGAAGTGGCAGCAGTCTGACTAGAATGATTGCTCACTGCCCCCGGGGCTGGCATTTGGCGCCCTAGGCAAGATATTGGACTAATAACTCCTCACTCCCTCCCTCCCTCCTCCTCCGTCTGCCGCACACTGTGGAGTCGGTGCCCATAAAAACACACCCTAAAATTTGCTTCATTTGAGGGTTTCAGGGGTGTCTTGACACCTTGCCCTAAGTCCACTGATTGGCGAGTGGTTTGTATTTTATTTTCTGGCCTCTACTGTCATCATGAGGGTTTTCTGCCCTCCCAGTAGTAGTGAGAGAACATGAGCTCACACATTCAAGTCTCCAATCTTCAGGTTTTTCTTTAGGCTTCAGCCAGGTCGTTCTGCAGAAATGCACTTTCTGAACCTCGCTGCCAAACCTGAGCAACACTGAGTTGGTCTCCTGCCAGCGTCTCAGCATCCCTCCTTCACCAATCTATGTAATGGACGTGCTAATGATGGTAAAGCAGCCTGTACCTCAGAGAACAGTAATTTAAACACTGCTAACACTGTTGCCACTGCAGTTACTCCATTGCGCTGCTATAGGCTCCTGATATCAGTCTCTGCAGATCTGTGAGTGGATAATTAAACAAACATCATATGGGAACACATCCACTAACTTCTACTGGATCTGTACGGCGAGTTCTTCTCTCGCCTGGTTGTAAATGTTTGCTTTCTCAGCTGCGCCTTGCTGCCAAAAAGGGGGGTATTGATTTTCCTTTTCAGAAAAATAAGGCTGAAGAAACCAACATAAACAAAAGCAAGGAAACAAAACAATGTCATGGAGAAGAAGAAGAAGAGTTGAAGTTGCAGAAGAAGATGCTGCAAAACATGAAAAGGCTTTTTCAGGTGTCGGTAAAGAGTACAGAGTCAAAGAGTTATTTTTACACCCCTACCAAATGTGTGGAGTGATGAACCTGTTGGGTATGCATTGATTTCGCAAATATTGACCAACACACCTACCATCTAAGTATCATGAGCAGCGGCCTCCTGCTGATGACATCACTAACACCCAATTTCCAAATTGATGAATCGCACCAGGTGTCAGGTGTGTTTATCCGCCTGCCATCATTCATTTCCATCTGCTAATGGTTGGGTTTGGGTATGAACACAGTTTTACATGTACAGCTCCCCAATCAGGGATTTATAGGGCAAATATATCATTTATTTCTGTGTGTGTGTTTGTCAAACAGGAACAAGATACAATTTTATTCTCCAGTCTGTCTAAACATAAAATGAGTTTATAGGTAAAAGTTCACTTTTTGTGTGTTTCTGGTCAGTGCAGAATCAGCAGGTTCAGGTTTGACTCCTATAAAAATTGTACATTTTGAACAACAGACAAGAAATATTGATGATTTATTCTTGCAGGATCTTGCGCCTGCAATACGATCCTGCAGGCAACATCGTATCCCAAGATCTCATAACAAAGCTAATATTTAAGTCTAAGATGGCACATTTATGAATCTGTTCAATCTTGAGCTTGAAAGCACTGTCCAGGGCTGGGTGTGAGCAGTGTCCACACAAAGTGATTGACAGCACTAAGACCTTCCTTTTGGCTTTGATTGGTTGTTTCTGACCGGGAGCGGTGTATTTCTGCAGATAGCAGTAGGACCACAAGGACAATGCTGAGGAGTTTATTTTTTTCCCCAACAATTATCTGTCTCATATTATACTGTTAGGTCATGGTAACAGTTTTAGCAAATATGTAAAAACTATGTATATTATTTAAAAGTTGCCTATGGCAGCTTTAATCTGTTAATAAATGAACAAAACCTGTTCTTCACAATCTATGTAATAGCTGTTGTTGTACAATCTGGTCCAACACACTATTTTGATTATTACACATTAGTTTTATTTACAACTGCTGGCATTCAGTATTGAATTAGTTTTTTTTTCTACCAAATTTTTGTTATTGCTGTTCTCTGAGGTCCATTTGTACAGAATAAACATGAAAAGCAAACAGAAGTGAGTGCAGAAGAGCCTTGAGGTAAAAGGGTTTAAAAGAAAAGTCACATTCCAGTCTATAAATTGCTTTGCAGTTTGTTAAACCTGCCTGAAAATTCAGCCGTTTCCTGTTGCCCTCATCAACAACCTATTCAGTAAAGTCTTTGTCAGCAGCACTGAGGCTGATGCAGCCATCAAGCTGTATTATGTCTGTGATAAGTGGCCGTTGTATAACATTAGTCCCAATCATGACCTCAGAGACGTCTTGATAAAAAAAAAAAAAAATAATGAAGTTGGTTGAGAAAATTTAATTACACAGTTTGAAAATCATGACCTCAATCAGATGTTTCACTCTATAGGAAGAAATCTCTTTTTTTCTTATCTCTTTTTAATCAAATCATGTTTATTTAGAACATATTGGGTCTTTTCATTCAAATACACAGTGACCCTACACATTTTTATGAGAAAATCTCTTACTTTTCCAGAAAGATGAGAGGAAAGACGGAAGGCTGATTTGCTAACCAAAAAAATGACAGAATAGAAATAAGGTATATTTTCCATGCTTGTCTTAAGCTGGAAAACACTTGAAGGAAATTCAAGTCTTTTCTTGTCTTATTAATGCAGAAAAATCCCCGACAAATTCTAACAATCTTCACTGACTGAAGGTATAACTACGGCTGCCGCCAGTGTTCATGCTGAAGTAAAACCAAAGTAGTTTGAGTAGCTTCTCTTAATTTGATTGGGATACATTTTGACAGAAAATCAACATTTAATGAGGAGAAGCGAGGTGGGAGAAATTAGCCATTACCCTACAGAGCAGACATTAAATGTTCATAAATGACAAAGATGTTGGCACCGACTGTTTTCAAAGTCCGGAGCTTGGGGAACGTTGCGACGCTCAGACACTCACTTCACGTCATCTGGGAAGGTAGAGCGCGAGAAAAGGAAAGAGGGGAGGACGAGAGACTGCGGTGGCGCGTTGGAGAAAGAGAGACGGTGAGCGACGGGGCGAGAGAGTTTAAAAGGCACGATGTCTGCTGCTTGGCAGGATGGACGGAGGGAGCGAGGGAGGCATGCGACAGCAGAGCGCAGCAAGTACGGCAGAACAAACCGGTGGTGACTCATGGGCTCCTTCATTCACCGCTGTGATCAGATCCAGGAGGACAGCCCACCATATGGGATGGCACAACTTATTCATCCAATCACTTGGACTACACACAGCAACAGAAGAGGGAAGGAATGGTGCGTGTCAACGTGTGTGTGAACGTGGAGGACAGGTTCTCTGAATATGACAGTATATGTAAGAACAAAGGGTGTAATTAAATGCCTCGATGCTCTGGGTAAAGACATTTTTTATATATATTCCATACTGGATGGAAAGCATTTTTGACATCAGTTTGACTAGCATTGAGCATATTCCAAAGAAAAATAAGATCTTTTTTTATTCCATTATATACAGCTTTCTTTACAATCAAACCAAACAACTTTTTCTGCTGATTTTCCACGATTAAATGGGGGATTTCTAGTAGCTCTTGCTTGTTTATACTCTGATTTATTTTGGTATCCCTTGGGGGTTGGGGGAGAAAAAACACCCTCCACCTATCATCCAGATGGCACGGTGTAGAAATCAAGTACAATTAGAAAATGTATTAATGAATTATTCCAAGCATATGACATTGTGACAATAACTCCTGTCTTTTCTAGGCCTCTGTTAAAAGCAGATTAAAGCTAAGCTCTGAGAGGTGAGGGGCCTGGCAAATTGAGCCCCCAGCACACCAAACGCAGGAATAGAAACAGACATAATCTAACCAAAGCCAGATATTTTTGAGAAGAAAAGAATGTTTCTACCCGGCTGGCAAGAAGCATCATAAACCCTTTTATAAGGTACCTAAACTAGACTGCGCTTCAGAGAAAGCAGAACCAATTTGCTTAACTTCGCAACATGCAGGAGCCCGGCGATAAAAGCGTCTGGCCTATGCTGAGGCTGGCAAACATATTGTTATCCACTTTATTCCTGTGCCACCTTGCCAGCTTACACAAGACAGATAGCAATCGTTTTGGGGGTAATTTAGGGATTAGACTGGAGGTGTGCTGTAATCACAACCTTTTGTTGGAAGCTAGACAATATTTTAGTCTATAGCATAGCATAAGCAGCCAAGTTGTCTCTCTTGTTTCTCGTCCAAAAAAAGACTTCTAAGAAATCTTCCAGCCAGCAGCCAGATTAAGAATTTGTTTTTTATAGTAGGAGCATGAAATGAGGGTTGTTTTTTTCTTCCTGAGATAGGTGCAGCATTACTTGAATTTATGTGGCTGTGTTTTTATTTTCTGCATCAGTTTGGACTTTCTTTACATTTAGATGACGACTCCATACAAAATGTACAATTAAGAGTCATCACAGGGTCATGTAACTCATAAAGACTGTTCACGGTTAGGATCAAGGCTTACAAATAATGAAAAGAAGAAATTATTTATGACTAATAGATAACTTTTAATATTACAGAAATGTCACCTTACACGGTAGTGGTGGCATCATGCTGCGGGGAGGAGGAAACAGCTGGCATCAGAAAGAGGTTTATCCATATACTGTGTGGTATATCTACCAAATTTTTAATTTGGGCTTCTTTAGCATAATTACTAGTCTCTTTTAATAATAGTGTCTCCATTTTGTGTCTAGGTGAGGTATGATTATTAGTTTTGTTGAAGCTTGTTACTGACTGCAGTAAGTTTACATTAGACTACAAAAGAACTCCAGCTTCTCCTTTTCAGACTGTAATTGGGCCTTTGAATAAAAATAAATAAATAAAACTTTATCTGAAAAGTGTGCCACTTATCAACTGCTCTGTCCTTTTTCCTCTTCACACCAGGAAAGATGATTACGATGTTGTGTTTGCTTGGGGAAAGGTTTAACACAAAGAATGCAATAATTGTACACTACTTTCCCATTCTCTGACCTTTTTTCCTTGTCACACTTTTTCCTTCCACTAAACCTTCAGTTAACATGCCTAGATGTAACACTTTTAGTGGTCTGTCTTCTTTGTGGAGATTGTCAATGACACTCTGGACTGTGGTTATGTCGGTCATAACAGTCCATGATTAGCACACACACAAAAAAATACTTTTAATAGAACAGTGTAATTAAGCTTCACTTCTTTGAATTCAAATATTAATATAAACTAACTTTTTATTTCCCATTTCTGATATATTGAGAAATATCTCTATTTGTTGTATGAATTTCGACTTTATTATTAACTCACAGAAACTACCTGTGAGTTAAGCTGAATCTGGTGTAAGGCATTTTTTATTAATGTTTATTTTGTGTACATTTTCCCTGTTGAATAAACTAAAACTAACTATTTCAATCTCAATTGTTAGCCTTTGTAATGCGACACAAATCTGTAACCTGGTTTTACAATGAAATGTGTTTTTTCTTGTATAACACTCAGATCTGAAGTCTGCAGACGAGGCTCACAAAGAGCAGCAGCTAAGGTAAAGGAACACATTACACATCCCCAGAGGTTAGTCTCAGTATTATCACTGACAATCAGTCTTATTCACAGACAATCCTCCTGGCTTTTTGTTCCTTTTGCCCTCTGCCACAAGCTCTCTTTCTGTTCTCAGATCCCACTCTTCAAATGATCTACTTTTACCTTTTTGTGCCCACATTACAGACAGTTTAAGGGTAATTCAGCTTGGCAGGTACAACACTGCTCATCAAAAAGTGTGCTGTCTGGATGTCTGAATACAATGACATGTTGTATCTTGTCATTATTCTCTGCTGTCAGAGCTGAGTGAAATACATCAAGGTACCCTTTAAACTATCTACTAAAGAGGCTTTGTGTGTCTTTATATGAAATTAGGTCCAGAAATACAGCATTTTGATGCTTAATTTTAATTTTAGATCTTCACTAAAATATATTCAGTTTCCAATAATAAGATGAATATGGGCTTAAAGCGTACAGTGTCAACTTTAATTTGTGGGTTTTCGTCTAAACTGGATGAAAGTGCTCAGCATTTGCAGCTCTTAAATATCTTTGAAGCCTCTTTTGCCTGGAACTCATAAGTAATTGGGCACTTGGTTTAAAGCTGATTTATTAAAACATGTTGGATAATTTTTATTCCTTCTTCATCAAACAAGAATCTCTAGAGTTTATTTCTGTGTTCTGCATAGACTAAGATCTCATGAAGCCACAGCTTGTCTTGAAAGCTCTTAAAAGGGATGTATTTTGTACATTTTCGTACTTCCATTTGAGTCTATACTGCTGCTAAAAACATCCCAAGTGCTTAAAAAAGAACCTCCAGCTATTATTTTTTTTTATTTTAGTTTTTGGCAATAAGTTCATGTTTTTGGTGTCTGGAAAATGAGCCATTTCAAAACCCTTCGCAGTGTGATGTCACAAATCAGCAGACACGGCTCCCTCACAAAGCAACCCCAGCAAAGCTCAGCCCGTTACCTAACAACCCAAGCTGAGCGGCAGCACATTTAGTCAGCTGGCTTTACGCTGTATATACAGTGATTGCTGGAAAAGACAAGTGTTTTGTTGTTGACTTAACATTCAGTTGCATTCTTGATGCGCAGGAGGATCTACTTCTGCTTTTCAAAGATGCATGTTTGTAAAATTGCTCATCTGGTTGCACCTCTGAGTTGGGGGGTGTGGCGAGCAGCAACTTATGATTTAAAGTGACAAGAGGCCCTAAAATATCTCATTCTGAAATAAAATCAACAGAATAGAATAATATTTTTTTGCATTAAATGTAAGGAACATGTAGATTTGTCCTAACCAGTTCAAGAAAGTAAAATAGGTCGCCTTTAATACCTATAAGACAGGTCTTAGCAAAATATGTAAAATATTACAAATTTATCAGAGAGCAAACATTAAGTTCACCAGAAAGCTATGGTGTACAGCAATACAGTTCAGCAATTAATTACTTAAAATGGGACAAAATGGGAAGGTCACATGAGATTTAGGGGGCCAAGAATGGAGCAGCACTCTTTAAATCTGCATAAACCAAGTTCAACCTGTAGCGCAGTGTCAGGAAGAAAAATAAATACAGACGGGACTTAGAATGGCTCACGGTCCGAAGCCCAGCCGGCGTCATCTGGACAACAAGGAGCCAGCGCGAAGGCACGGCCATGCATGGATCTAGTGGCTTTAGGCTACTGGTATTTATTGATGTGACAGAAGACAGACACAGACACAAATTCAGATCCATCTGGTCAAATTCTGCCAAATGTATCAGAGCTGATCAGTGGTGTTTCGCAGCACAGATGGACAAACTCCTCAAACATACAAAAGAAACTCATTTTGCAATGACCGGTTCAGTCAGCTTGGGGAGCTTGCAAATTGCACTGCATGTGTGGCACTTAAACTCTACAGAGAGAGGAGGAGGACATGGTGTAGCTTTCAAGATGGCACATTTCACAGCATATGTTGCTGAGTGAGACACTGCGTTTAATTTCTGTTTGAGCCCTCAAAGCTTCTGAAGCTGTGACCCTCGACTCTTCGACAAATCATTGAAGCCGCTTCAAAAACATCAAGTTCATATAGAAATCAACAACCTTAATCCTAAAACGTCTAAAATGTTCACTCTCACCATATTATAGTCACTGTATATGGGAGCTACATAGTTGGTGTCAGGTAGATGCTTTTGTATTTTGCACAAAGTATCACCAGAACACCAAAGCATAATTTTTCCCCCTGTGTTCATTGAATGCATCAAAACTAAGAAATCCCTTCATATTCAGTCCAACAACAAACTTTGTGTTGATGCTGTTTTTGAGTTTAATAAACATCAGATAAAGGGGAGAAACCTTAATACATTAATGGGATAATATTGTAATTCTCAAAGTTATTTTGAATTCAGAATATGTATATTAAAAGTTAGGACAGAATTTTTTTTCTGTCATGTCTCGGCTCTTAAAAAACAAAACAAAAACATAATTAAAACCTGATTGATGCGTCGTTGCTTATGCTTATTATCCTCTCCTGTTCTGTTCCTTTCATTGCAACTTTGGTCCACATGAATTTCTTAATGTCATGCTGTAATATTAAGACGAGGTTCGAAAGATTTGTTGACACATTTTTAGAATAGATAACCGTAATTTAAAGTATATCCATTTAAGATCAATCTGCTGATCAGACCACATCCTCATTTCTCAGCGAACATTTTTCCTGCCTCTCGTCTTTTCTTCCGCTTCTCTATTTTTAGTCAAAACTAAGATTACAAAAGTTCACCAATGCTGACTGAGGCCAACTGTATTAAAATACTCAATCAAAAAAATTTGCTAATATATTATAACTGTTTGGATGTTCATAGATTCCAGGTTTCTCGTTGCCATCAAATCTAAACGGTTAATATATTTTCCCCATTCAATGTGTTGTATTTTCCTGATTTTACTAATTAATTTGTAAATAATAAGCTGTATATGTAAATTATTTTTCCTCATGTATGCTGGTGTAAATTGTTAGGCATGCATTCAGCAAAAAGAAATTTTTAGATGAAGAAACAAGAAGTCAAAGAGCTAGAATGTCAGTCACCTTTGGAATAAAGGCATTATTTATATCCTAATTGCTTCCTGATTCTTTGAGCAGCTTATAGAAGGAAAACTGGAGTCATCGTCATCATGCGACGATCTGCACCTGAAGGCAAACTGAAGGCTTACAGTTGTATCTGACCTCTGCCTGAAGGCTTTTACTCTACACATTCTGACTGTTGCCCTATCTGGGGCAGTTATATTTGATGAGAGATGACAGTAGTAAAAGACTGTCTGCAAAAAAAGAAAAAGAATGCTCACATTCTGACTCCAGATAATAGACATTGCCATTCTAAGCCAATAATAGTGTCCATAATAAAATCAGTGGAGCAGAAAAGAGCCACTCTTTCATTTCCTTATGTGGGGCCATGTGTTTGGCCCATTATTCATCAGGTCCTGGCTGCTGATAACTTTTCTATTTGCATCTGAATAAAGAATGCCTTACAACCTCTGAAAAACCTCCAGCCTTATGCAAATTAAGTGACCTAAAAAAAGTAGATACTTTAGTTATTTGTAAGCAACTATTGCGTTCTATCAGCTTAAAAATAGAGGAACGTATCTGACAACTAGATGTGGTGTAGTCACTTCGAAGAAGGTTTAATTTATGTATTTATTGTTTTACTGCTGAGCTTGGATGATTCTTTCACAGGATGTTTATTCAGCATCTTATGATGCCCTTTTCCTCTTGGCATGACCTACTTTGATTAACAAAAGACAGGACAAGCGTATGCTGTAGGAAAGGCGTAGCGTCATCTTCCAGAGAACGGCTGATTCACTCCAGCAAGGAGCTCTGCAGTTCAAAGGTAAAACACTTCCTATTTTAAAAACTCTGCTGAGAGTCAGGAGCATACTGTGTGATATTTGTGATCAATCATGGCTGCAGAAAAAGATTGCCCTGGCTGAAAATAATAAAAAAGATGCTATCCATAAAGTGGCGATCTTTTGAGGGATGAACTCCTCAGAGGAAAGTCTGGCCGCGCCAGACAGACTGTTCAAAATCTCAGTCGACGGACAGATTAATGAGCTGTGCCTTCACATACAGTACAGCAAACCCAAGATAGATCTGGATCTGGGTGGAGTCCTCGGCTGTTTCTGCTGCTCTATAGCAGCACATACTGAAACACATGTGTGCCGTGTTGCTATGTAGTGCCTTAAAAATTATTTGTAACACTTAAGCTTTTACACTTTTTTTATTTGGGTTTTATGTGATAAACACATTTTAGGACGCATAGTTTTATGCATTTGTATCAAAACAGATTCACCGTGACACCAAAAATAAAAACCCTCCTTCTGACAGGACTGGGAGAGAAAAAAACCCATTGTAACTCTGAAGGACCTGAAGATGTTTCAGGTTGGAACATTTGACAACATGACTACTAATTGTGCACTCCATAAATATGGGCTTTATCAGAAGAGCAGCAAGTAAAACGCCATTATAGAGAGAAACCTGTTTGCAGTTTGACCAGTCTCATCTGACAGGAGGCAAAATTAAAAACCGTTACATTTTCCCTAACACACAACCGCCACAGTTTACCTATTAAGTTGAAGTTGATATGCGGCTTGTAAAAGAATGTTTGACATATGTCTGTAACATGTCCTTTCCAACTGGTATAAAGATCCTGCTGCTCCGATTTTGAGAAAGCTGTAGTGATTGCATAAACTTGTTCGGCTTTTACTTTGTGGTCCTGTTACTGACAGGAATTAAAATACTACTGATGATCTATTTCTGTCTGAATTGTTTGTGTTTTTGATTTGTGAATGGAAAGATTAAAAGTGACCAAAAGAGAAGATTAAAATTCTAATACAATACATTAAGGTTAGTGTGCGTAATCTGACAGAATTTGAAAAAGTTCAAGAGGTGCATATTTATGCAAAGCAATGTAAACCTGATTGCTTAAAATAATTGTTCCTACACATACAGACTCAAAAACAAACTTTTACACACACTCTAGGGAAAAAAAAAACTGTTTCACACATGTAAACAACCAAACACCTCTAAAAGCCAGAGGGCAAATGGATAAAAAAAGAGGGTGCCGGGGTCTGGTGTGCACCCTGAGTTCAGGTCTTGGCCATTAAATAAGCTGGCACTGCAGATGTGAGCTGCATTGACAATGATGTATGGGAAACACAATTCAGCAGCGTTATGAATTGGTTGGCTCCGGTGTGGACAATGTTCGCTAAAACACACAGATGCACACAAAAAGACAAGTCGTCCTCAGACACACACTCTCACAATCGTGACGCAGCCAATAATATCCTCCTCTTTTTCCAGACAAATTCAATTTTTATCCAAGACATATGTAAGCTGATTAAAAGAGCCAACAAAGACCGGAGAAATATGTCACATCCTTCAGGGCTGGACACAATATTGAGTGCTGCTTTGCCGATGCCTTGCCTTGTTCTCTGTCCTTCCTCTCTTCTGACCTCTCTGCATCACCTGATGGCATCACACATCCATTTCAGCCTTCTCTTTATCTTTTCCTTTCTTTACTATGTGACTCTCCTTCCATGTGTCCTTGGAAAGGCAAACACATTATTCATGATGAGCTATGAAAAGCCTTTTATGACTTCATTCATGTTTTCCCCTTACTATCCATACTTACTGATTGAAACTGTGCATTACTAATGTCTCCATGATGAAAAGCTGGCCGAGCGCTTTCTGCTCTCACCCTGTTGAGTTTCTCAAATCTTTATCATGAGCTGAGTTTCTATATATACATCTGAACTGGTTACCATTTTCAGCACATATGTTGGTGCATCTAAGGGGAACGTTTTTTTATGCGAGTCTGAAGGTGTAAAATGTTATTTGAATAGTGTGGATATATTGGGATGAAAGGTGTAAACTTTATAGCGTACACTGCGCCATGTCACCTTACAAGCTGCTCATATGAGAAGCTTCTTATTTTTACTTGTCTTTGTCAAACAGGTAGGTACATAGCTGTTGTGGGGTAAAGGAAAATTTGCATAAACCAGTTTGCAAGATTATCCATATTTTTATTTAATTAAAATAAAATAAAAAAGAAAAGAATAATTGACAGATATTTTTGTATTAGTGGAATATAAATCTTCAGCAACTGAACATTGAGCCAGATTATCCTGGCACTTTCAATAGTAAGTGACTTACGACAAACTGTCCTGAAATCGTGCCTGACTACTTAAAATACGCTCGACTAAGACACATTCAAGTTTTGCAAAACAAAGAAGCGAGACAGCAGCTGTTTCCCACTTTGCACTTGTGGCTTTGGTGGAACCTTGCCAATCAAATGTGTGTCACAGAAGAACACACACATACGCACGCACGCACACACACACACACACACACACACACACACACACACACACACACACACACACGCACGCACACACACACACACACACACACACACATACGCATGCATGCACGCACGCACACACACACTTTCTTCCTTCCTTGCACTAGGGCCTCAACACTGTCTGTTTAGCCACTGCAGTAATGTCATACCATCAGAAGATGTGTGAATAACACATCTGAATTATGAATGGGGAGAGGTTAATTATGGATGAAAGGAGGGCAGAAATAATGCCATAGACATTTCTCTGAAACACATGGCTGGATAAATGGCTATAGACCCAGTGTGCATTTGTTGGCAAGCATTAAGTCAGGAAGAGACTCTTTATTTGGCTAGTTGGTGCTGATAAATGTTGGTCCTTGTTGGCGTGATCCATTCAGCATCTTCATCTTCAAGTAGTTGCTTTTAATTAGCACATTGGATGCCTATGCTAACTCAAGTTGACAGGCGAAAGTGTTCTATTATTGACAATACAACTATAATTATTATATGAAAAGCAATTATGCTTAGTATTCATCCTTATCAAATAAAGTAGGAAGAGTCTGAAGGAGATGAAAGTAAATTGAAAGAATTTTGGATGCCAGCTTTTGTCAAAATATCACTTTAATCCATTATAATGCATGTATTAGTCTTTAAATTTATTGACAAGCAAATTTCTTTTTATAAATTAAATTTAAAGATAAGAAAAAAAAAAACATTAATCAGCTGCTATTTTCTCTGCTAATGATTCCTTGAGAGAGAGTTGCACCTGCAGCTCTGAAAGATTGCAGCAGGCTGTCATCCATGAACAAAAGCAGTGGCCTTTTACAAAGAAGGTCAGAGATTTGTTGCGATAGCATGAAACCGGGGTATGCAGCCTGGGTTGGTGGCACGGCTTAAAGAGATGCAAAAGGATCAGAGTGGAACTAATACGGAGCGTGCAAATGGCTGGATGAGAAAAAAGACAATACTATTGAGGAAGAATGATGTTCCTCATGCAAGTGGAGCCCTGGTTTAGGAGCTTGTGACCTCTAACGTTTTTGTAATGGTATTGTGGGATTAGTAAAATGGCTCCTCTGCTTTAGTTTTTCAATTTTGCATCTTTGCCCTTTGTAATGTGTGGTCATGATTGGATTGTTTCTAAAAAAAACTAGCAGATTTTCCCTTAAGTGTTCAAGATCAATATACATTTATGTATTCTTTAAAAAACTAAGTAGTAACAAGATGCAGTGAACAGAACACACTGGATCTGACCTTTCACACACATTTAACTGCTCATATAAAGATGCTTTAAAATGTCACTTTCTGGTCTCAGATGTAGATTCAACAGTCTCTTATGTTGAAGAGATAAGAGACTTATCTCTCATCAGTCTCAACAAAACAGCTTGTTGGTTTTGTTTACATTGTGATCATTTGTGTTCCAAAACACAGAAAAACTCATCAAGACACAGTGACTTTCTTCAAGAACCTTTTTTTATTCCGTCTCAATTTGGGTTTTCAGTGATTTAAAGTGAGAAACCGTCCAGGTACACAGTATATTTGCCTGGGTCAGACAAGTGTGTGACATAGTGATTTTCAAACTGGTTTAAACTGCATCTATTGTGGGATTTTTAATCGTCAGTCAAAGTGGGAGTAAAAATCCAGGAACCGGTGATCCAGACCGGATCACTGAGAGGTGACAAAACAAGGCAAGGCATTCTGCATCTTCTGTGGAAGATGCAGAATCATCTATGAAAGATCATCTATGAAAATTTATGAAACAGTTTCTTTAAACTCTGATTTTGGATAATGTCCCAAATGTTAATTATTCACCCATCAATCACCACCCACACCTTTATAGCTGTTGTAGTAGTTTGGATATTCAGTGCTAACATTTTAATTTGTTTTTCCTTAATTACTTAATACAGTCATTCATTTATGTGTAATTTTTCTGAAGAAATACAAAATCTCCTTGCTTGTTTAAATATGTTGGGGCATCGATGGGTAGCTAAAGAATGAATTCAGGTTTTATTCAGGCTCCAAAAAATTTAAGTTAGTCGTAATTCAGAATGTCTAATATTTAAAAGTGTATTCCTTTGCTGGTTCCAAGGAATTTTGCAACCATCACCTCAGTTTTACAGATCAAACTAAGAGTGTGGATACTTCTATTAATGGATGTTTGTCATACGGAGACATTACTGTTCCCGAGAAGTTGTGAGATAATTGAAGAACAAAAAAAGCTTTTTATCGGGCGTCTGCACTTTCCTCAGAAAGGCAGCTGTAGCATAAGAACAGCTTCAGCAGTAAAAAGTGACTAACAAGAGGGAACAAAGGCTAATATTTCTGTGCAGTTCCAGGTTTAGGAACATAAAATGGGAAGAGACAGAAAAAAATGACTTTGCTCGAGCATAGTGAGGGTCAGAAGACGCAAAGCGGTGAGGCAAAGGCCCTGTATGATGTCTCCTTGTTGAAATCCAGAGGACTAAGGGCCTTGGGACATCCACCCGGCCCTACTAAAACATTCAAAGCTTTGCCTCCAAAGAGCAAAACTTTTGTTCTTTCACAAAAGGTCTGACCAGAGGTTCTCCCACTGAAGGGAGCCCCGTATAAAATCAGATTATTTCCACTGAAATCCCCCTTTCTCCACCTGCCAGTTAACTATGTCACTGCCATTGTGTCCTCCGTGATAAAGCTCTCCGGAGTGGCATAATGGAGGCTGGATGTGCATTATTGCTTTTACTGCCATTTATTCAACGAGGAGAGTGGCACAACCCTCCCCACTCGCTCCTTCCTTTTCGCCTTGTATTTTTTCTTTTTTTTTCTTTTAGGAGAAATCTGGGCCACATGCCCAGAGGAACGCAAAGTGCTTTAATTCATTCGCACCTTTTCTCTCTGGCTGCCATCTCCAAGGCCTCTCTTTATGCCCAGAAGTGATTTGCTCAGGCTGGACCATCAAAGCAATTATGGCAGCGGCCTGCTTCCCTATTATGAAGAGAGATGACTGACAACAGGGAGACTGCGCGGGGGTGGAGGGCACTTTGCTTCAATTTATTTGATCTGAAAACATTTTTTTTAAACCCACTTGACTAACAAAACACAGGCAAACTCCTCAGATTACCTCTTTGAAATTTTTGACCAGAAACATTTTATCCTGTTTTCTGTGCAACATTTTTCAATTACCTCACTCACCTTTTGGGAGCAAAGAGACTATTTGGTCGTAAGTCAGGTGAGGCAGCAGAGGATGCGCGCAATGTAACAAAATACCAGGAGGCACGGCAGGGCCTGATGTGTAGCAATTAATGTAATGGACATGAGAAAGCACAATCTTCTGACTAATGAGAATGTCTTATATTACAGCACAAATGCACGGGGTCGCCAAGACTCCTATCATTACCATGGCTCGCTACAAAAAGGGATACTCCATAAATGGATAATGCGGGCAGAGAGAGCCGGGTACGGCGCCACTGAGCCGATCGTCCATCCAACAGTAATAATTACGCCTGGAGTTACATGGAGTCATTGGGATGAATTGGGACAGGATGCAAGGGGAAATTAGGTATTTTAAGAAAACAGGGCAGTTATGTCCAAGAGTGGGATAGCAGAGATTGGGCTGAAGTGAAGGAGTAGAAAAGGAGCAGGGGAAAAACAAACAAAAATAAATCATGAGAGAAGAGGAATAAGGGAGAGGGCAAGAAACAGACGAGAGAGCAAAGCGTACAAAGCGGCGAAGTGACACATTGGCTAATCAGTCTGCTGTCGTTCTCTTTTTAAAGCTGTCATCTTGGCCATCAAAGCATCAAGACCTTGTTCTTCTCCGTCTCTCATTGACTGATTCTCCTGTTCAATTATTCAAGGTTTATAAGCACAGGCCATCAATTCAGCAACCAGCAGAGCCAGTAAAATAATGACAGGGTTGCTTCTTCAGCCATACTGACTGCCATAAAAGTTTTACAGTTGGAAAAAGGAAAAATCGATTTCTTAGACTTCTTGCACAGCCATAAACATATTAATGACAGGATTGTGGGTGAAGACAAAGCCCCTACCTTTAATATTGTAGCTCCCATTCAGATTTGTGCACTTTGCTATTAATTATTATACATGGCAGTTGAATATTTAAAATGATGAAACGTTATTTTTAGCCATCACAAAATATTTATGCACGTGGTTGCAGTATATGTGGATCTGCAAGTGTGTTGCACCACTGCTAGAACATCTGTGGTGTGTGTGTGTGTGTGTGTGTGTGCTAAGTGTCACTTTTGCGGTTTTTGGTCTGCTTGTTCTTAAAAAGCCCAACCTGTGTGAGTCACACTGCGAAACTGAAAATCAGGTCAACTGCAGCCCTGCAAGCAAATGCCAGGCCTAACTACACGTAACCACACGCATGCAATCAAACAGGAACGAGCTAGAAAAGCACAGCCTTCCTGAACATACAACGAACAAACGTATATGAACACATACAGGAACACACTCTGCCTACTTGTTGGAAATCTCAAGTAGCATCCCAGCTCCCATCTGCTGTAATCTGCCCTGGGGCAACAGTGACCTCAGCCAGAGACAGAAACTCGTCTAGAGTAGAAAGAAAAATAATAATAGCAGAGGTAATGCAGTGTGCAGCTTCATCCTTTACTTAGCTGGCGATGCCCTCAGGGCTAGAGATGTTACAAACTCAGAAACCTCATCCGGCTTCAAACCGAAAGTATGGCTCCCGTACTCTTCAGTCACTTGCACATTTTTATGTTAGAGGCCGATGATACAAATCAGACCAGTTTAGACACGAAGAAATCACATTTCCATAGGTAAAACTTTCCATGCACATGCTGTCATCAAATAATAAAATCACCTGTGGCGCAAATAGGTGCCCTTGCTGTTAATACTTAGTTGGAACAACTTTTGCCCACAGGATGCCACCTACGTATACGGCCTCCTTTGCTCTTCATGCCGAGTAGCACAATACACTGAGCTTTTTATTCAAACTGTATTTATTACAGGTCTGCACTCTGAGAAGGATTCCAAAACCTTTAAAGGAGAAACAGTCCAACAGCATCATGCAACCTCCATCGTGGCTACAGTAAAGTTACATTTATTTCAAGAGGGTTATTAGGAGTAAAAGAAAACTGGAAAGTAAATCAATGGCGATTTATTTTAAAATCCATAAAAATCTACATTTTGCTGCACATCAAAGGATCAGAGATCTGAGAGGTTTTTTTGTATGCATCTCCTTTACTGTCCTTCTAAATATAAGCTCCTCTTCCAGCCTTGTGGCCAGTGGATAAAAGAAATTGACATCTGCTTCATGTTATATTTCCTCTACAGGGAAACTAATTCATCGATTGTTAATTACTCTCATCATCCAGCAATACTGCTGCTGGGAACAATTATTTCTCCCCCCACCTGACTGAATGTAGACAAATGAAAGGCTGGATTTCTTTACATTTCCAATGTGGAATTATGGTGCAGCAAGGAAAAGGAAGTTTTTTACACCTCGTTAATAGGGGTGCCAACTAATTTCTCTGTTTTTACACCCTGATTTAAAGGAACAGTTTTATGCAGGGATACCTACATATGATAAAAACGAGCTCAGATGAACAACAAACGGTTCTTGAGGTAAATAAGGTTACTTAACCAAAGGCAAGCCAAGCTACAGAAACAGTGCGATAGAATAAGAAAGGCTGAATATGATGTTCACTTTAATCATTTGTTCTAATGTATGTAACTGCTAAAACGGTCACTATCTAGAAAGGTTGTAGTTATGATCCTAGTGAAGCTTTTTCTGTTGTTCATCCATTCAGAAATACAGTTTCCAATCATTTCAGAGTCCATCTGACAGAGATAAATATTCACAGGTTCACCATGGACTATGAGATGCAATATTCAGACTCATCTGAAAAAGCCAAAAAAAAAATAAACAGTTTGCTCATGTAATGTTTACTTTTAAGCTTTATTGGGTTATTTTGTTCGCATCAAGACACAGAGAAATCTTACTCTAAGGAGGTGTACTTACTTTATCCAAACCGCTTTCTTAAAATCCAAATAATAAATCATACTATTTCCGTAAATGTTTACTCAATCCTAATCCACTGGAGGTGGGGAGCCCATACTGTGGCAAACTGTCTATTTTTAAGGTTCACATATTAGTCATCTCTTTGGGGGGCCTAACATTGTAATTTATGGAATTCATGAATACTAAATACTGAGTTGTTTACCCCCACCACACCCTCTACCCCCTCTGTGCCTCCCCTGGTGCTTCTGAGCACAACAATAACTGTTTTGTATGAATCCAGATAAACTCAAAGTGGCTGATGTCAATCCACTCCAGCTGAGTGTTGTGGAGGTGCTGCGTTGTTATGCACTCCTTCTCGCGCCACTTGAGGTGTGTGGTACAATATTTTAGGATTTTTAAGACTCATTTTGAAGCACACAGTAGAAAATGTGTGTTGGTACAGAGACCAAAAACAACTGGATTTTTTTCTCCCTCCTCCCCCAACAGTGCCTTCCAGGAACATTTGCAACCCAAAACTACAAAAACCTTTGTATTTTGATGGGATTGTATGAGAATAACTAACACAAAGTAGCATACACACAAGTTTTTGAGCTTTTTTAAAAAAAAAAAAAAAAAAAGTAAAGTTTTTTTTATTTATATCCCTTGAGTCAACACATTATAGAAACAGTTACAGCTCCAAGTCTTTTGGGATAAACTTTAACCAGCTTTGCAGACCTAGAAATAAAAAGTTTTTCCCTTTTTTTTTGCTGAATAATTGACGCAGGTTTTCAGCTCTAGTTCTCAAGGCCTCAAACTTGTCTCCCTTCCAAAACAGCTGATTGAAATGGTCAAACACTTTCATACATGTCAAAGTTCTGCAGAAGCCTGGTAATGAACCATAAGTTGATTCAGCCATGTTCAAGCAGTAGATGGAGAACAGTATTTAAAACTTCTCCAATGGAGTCTCCATTGGCCTAGACTTTGACTGGTGATTGGGGTTCAAAACTATACTTGATGCCAAATATTTTTCCTGGATGATTAGAATGATTTTTAAGTAAATCTGTTTGATTATGGTAACAAATCTTTGAGATTTTCTATAAGAATGATTTTACTATATATATTTAATTCCGACCATCTTTGTATTTCAGAAGCACCTCTGTGCAGAGATGACACCTTGAGACGGCGATGATCTCAAACAGCTCATGAGTTGGTAATTATTACTGCTATTCACTCTACAGATAACAACAACAAATATGTCACTATGTAAATAAACAATTATAGTCATTATGCACTCATTGCGCTATAATTGCATCATCAGAATCACAACTGAGAGGGCATTTTCTACCAGCATGCAGCTATGACAAAACATAAGGCCACAATCCAAAAAAAATCTAATGATTGATTTAAACAGAAAATAGCAGGTATTGTGAACAGCGCTTTGAAATAGAAGACCATGTGATGTCCAACTGAACTGCAGGACAAGGACAAAGGCAATGTGCTGCATGAACCTAATAGAGCTGAGAGTGCTGCTAAAGCCTAGAGAAAGGTAATTTGAACCAACTCAAATTCCTCCATCAAACACTAACCGAATAGAAGCCTAAAGAGTGAGAAATAGAGAGAAGGAGCTAAACCGCTGGGATTAGCACAAAGTAACTAAATAGGCACGGCAAATTTTCCATTACTTGAACAGCAATAGCGACTTCAGCTGCTGGGATCTAAATAAAAAGCCGAACTCCGTTGTTCCTCTGTTTCTTCTGTTCACTCACGTGTGCAGCCTTTCTCTTCCCTAACTGCCCTACATGGACAAATGGATATTTGCCATCTCACAGCATCCTTGAGGCACATCAATAAATAAAGTTGACACAAATAAACAGATAAATAAATAAATATGAGGAGCCTAGCAAATGGGCATCAGTCAGCATTAGTGATGGAAGCATGTCAAGTGAAATCATGCTTGACTGGAGGCAGGCCTGCCTGAGAGTAGGCAGCATTCTTGCTGATTGCACACTCGGTATGGGAACGTATTTGTTTTTGTGTAACTATAAAGGTACATCAGTGTTTTTTTGTTTTTTTTTTAACTTTGTACTTTATTTAACCCTGATGTTCTCTTTTGCTTTCTTTACTGGTATGACTACTTATACATCTCTCCGTGAGAACACTATATACACACTCCACTTTACTGATGTCTTTCTATTTTCTCTTCTCGCTCTCGTGTCTATATTTTCCACATACGAGGAGAGCAGATTTACTTTAAGTCACAGTTTCAAGTTCTGCCCTGCTTCAATCATATTTATTTTTTTTATTTTTTTTGTGGGCCGATAAAGCAAATTGATAACAGCGATACTCGCATACCCATTGAAATGTTAGGCAAGTTAAAATGTGAACATGATGCTAAGATGCTGGGCTGATTTTTTTAATGTCAAAAAAAGTTTTAAATATCCATTTCACACATGAGCATAAAGATTGAGATGTCTTTCTTGCCACTTGTGAAATTGTTTCATCTTTTATGGCAGCAGCTTAATCTTCCTTTCAAATAAATACATAGAAAGTAATTTCTAATTCGTGCCTCACTTTTTTCTAGTTGGATTGTTTCTAGCAACTTTTAACTATTTGACTTAAAAAGTTGGTGGGATTCGACATAAATTTTAAAATAACTCATAAATGGGTCAAATCAGTATAATTGAGGTTCACCAGACACCAAACCAACATCCATCAATGAAGTTTTGGACTCATACCTACATTTTTCTACCTCGGTTCATGGAAATGAAATACTTTGGGGGTTTTTTTGGAAACAGAGATAGACAGACTTATTCAACTTTACATTTAACATTTACGTATTGAGTGAAATTGGGTTGCTAGACTCCATTAATAATAAATAATAAATTAGTTCCAGACTGAAAATGTTGTCCTTGTGTATTCATGTGGACATCAAAGACGTTTCACAACCTCTAACCCCAAATGAGTCATAGATATTAACAATATCAGATTACACGTTTGTTCATATTGAAGCTGATGCAAATAGTTCTGCAAAAGACTCCACTCATGCTCTGTTGTTCACCAATCTTCTATTCTTGTTGTGTTTATCGCAAACCTGGTGTGGAGGCATTACAAGCATGTTCCACACTCCATGTTTAGCACCACTTACAGGCGTAGGGCAGTAAAAATGCTGTTTTGAGTTGTTTCCATGTGGATGAAAACATTTCTGGAAACAATCCTGTGTCGACGCAGATGTTTTTGAAACTAATGACTAGTTTTAGAAAAACTATCCCATGAGGACGGGGCCTAAATCAGGCAGAAATAATTCAGCTGTGAGCTTGAAAGATGATCTAGGATCATCTAAAGAGGAAGAAGAATAGTTAAATTTCTCTTTCTCTGTAAGCTCCAACCTTATGAAATGTTTTGAAGGACTAAGTGCTGTTCTGTTAGCAAGAGGGGTAAAAGTGTTGACAGATGGGGCACCAACAACTCTGCTACCAGGAGTGTTGCAAAAAGTCTTTTCCCTGTTGTATAAATGGGCAAAAAAAGACTGAATTTCTTCTTTTTTTTCATTGAGACGTCTGCTACTTTTATTATGCAATTTATTTTAAAAGCGTTTTACACATATTAACTAAAAGGGCCAATAGCTAATACTGTAAATATTGTTACAATGAACAATTTTAAGATTGAAAAACCTCTTATCCTAATTCTGCTAAAAGCTGAAAACAAAGAAAGAAAGTGTCATAATAATAGAGCTCAGAGCAAAGAACAGATACAAGTGATCATTTTATCCATAGTAATTATTCATTTCTTACTTTGGTCGAACAGTATTGTAATGGTTAAGGTTCAGAAAGCCTCAGTAAAACCATAAAATCACTTCAACTTTGCAATCTTAACTTTCATGCACTCTGGAAAGTACAAGGGATTTAATAAACCTGCAGTCAAATATGTTTAATTTATTGTGACTGCTTTAAAAAAGGAGGTTGTGTGTCATGGTCTCCAGCTATTTAAAAGCGAGTGAGTCACATTTACTGAGATTCCTTCTGCTCTAATATCTGTTTGAATAATACTACCAGCTGAATAGAACATTAAATAATGTTTCTGCATATCTTGTCTTTGTATTTAAGGGAATTACCTTTATCAGTCTCTGCCAGGTACATAGTCCTTTTATGCCTCAATATTACAAATCATCACATCAAGGCTGCCAAGAAAAGAAGCGAAAAAATTAATTCTGTTACTTTCCGTCTGACAGATTGTAAGATTATAGCTGGCACTTCAAATGCAAACATCAGTCCGGACATTATAACTTATATTTTAATAATAGTCAGACCATGTTAAGGAAGGGGAGAAATGTGACAGAGAAAAAGGGATTTGATTCTGGTGCCGTGTCTTATTGTTGGAGGAATGCATAACCATGCAGGGTGGCATCCTATTCCACTGCACATTATTTTCCCTCTGATCATCAGTTGGCTCCGCTCTATGCCTAATGAGCGATAAATAAGGTTTAATTCAACCGACACAAGTTGCCCATCCTTCAGCACTAAGCATGATAGTTCAGGCGAGATTCCATTGAAATTATATGAGGGTAATTTTTCAGCCGGTGGGACGGTCCTATCGCCTCTCCTATATTTGGCTTTCGCTGGCATTCCTTTGTCTTTAAGCTCGGCAAGTTTATAGGTCTATTAGGGATTCATCAAACAATGAGTGGCATCAATCTTCTTGTGGGAATGTGCCCTGGGTAAAAAATAAGATAAAACCCTCCATTATGGGTCCCTCCAAAGCACATTTGCCCTCTAAAATGAATCTAGTATTGACAATTTACACTTGGGGTGACCTCTCTTAACTGCGCACACACTTGAAAGCCAATATTGTTTGGAGAGCGAGTAATACGAACTCACAACTCAGTGCTAATGCGGTGAAGTTAGTGAATAGGATGAGGTAGTAAACAGATTTGCTTGGAGGTGGGATGCTCAGTATTGGCCCACCAGGGTGGCGCTAACCACTTTTTACACCAGTGCAGCTCTGCACCAACAGAGTGAGAAAATATTGCTCAAATATATGTAAGGAACCTTGAGCTGGATGTTTTATGAAGCTAATTGTTCATCTCCTCTCTCCTATCAGGCTTGCTCAGGTGGAGGGATTGCTGCAACGTCAATTGATAACTTATGATCAATCGGTACAATAATGTGAATTAAAATGTCATTAACTGTATGTGGGATCGGGTTGGGCTTTGTGTCATCAGTCTTCATGGGTAGATTTTAATGGCCAGTATGGAGTCACATTCCTGCCAACAATCCATAGGAGTTTATTAAGCAATCACAACAGTGCTTCTGTTAACTGAGTGAATGCATAGCTCAGATTGTGGGCATCTCAGTTCATAAGAGGGCTCATGAATGCAGTGACGGTTCTCCCTCTCTGCATTTACTGGACGTATTTGTTATATGGCGGTGCTAACTTTTCTGATGATTTTTTTTGCTGGGATCTGGTGACAGCCTGTACAGGACTTGGCCTAATAGAAGAAGGAGATGTAGACTAGAACCAAGAAGAATAAGAAGGTAAAGAAAAGGAAAGACAAAAATAAAAAATTCAGAAAAAAAAAATCAACAAACTCTCCTTTTAAATGCCTTCTTATTCTTCTTCGTCCTCTTCCACCTCACATTCTTCTTCTGCTATTAGGCAAAGTCCCAAGCTGATTGTCACTTGATTTCAGTTGAAAATCTGGCGACTGGAATAAGTTATCGCCCCAAATAAAAACTACACCAACCAAATGTAGAAAGCAAGCGTGGTTTTCTTGTAAGAGCGAACAGATGAGTGAAGGAGGTGTGTTTTACTGCTCACTGTGATGCTTTCATGGACCTTACATGGTGCTTTGTGCTCTATCGATTAATAAATACGCCATTGTGATTACCTAAGTAATTAGGGTTTTTGAAATCAATCTGACATGATAGAATAAATGTGATTTCTGTATATTTGTAATCAGTTTGTGCATTTGTAATATGTCTTTGGCTAGACATGACATTTATTACATTTTTGCACCATATAAATAAACTGGACTGCATTCAAACTCTTTCTCATCTGCCTTTCTCTTTGGCTGTTGATAAATATCCTTATCTGTAAGAAACAGGTGATAGATTTCCCGCAGCACGTCTCTACAGAACGGTTTTCTCATCTACCCTATTGATATCTCACATCTGCTAAGCCATCTGAGCTGTAGCATGAAACCCTACGGGTCTCTTTGCCCCAAATCACGTTAGCTCCTCTTCCTGTAGGAGCGCCGTGAGGGCAGCCCCAATGAATAACATCTATCAACACCCAGCAGCAGAGGCCAAAAGTTGAGGAGGCAAAGCCTTCGACTCGGAGAAACCCTGCAGCAGCAGTGTATCTGATATGTGACATCAGCTGGAGTGTGTGTATGAGAACAACTGGGAGAAAGGCTGACAGACAACACGGTAAGATAAAACGATAGGTACAACATATGTGTGAGCAAATTAATTGCTGAGGGAATTACGATCACTATCGCTTCCTGGTATTTAATTTAAGAGACAAAATGCCTGATTTTTCTTGTGATCAAGAGGAAGATGACTAAATAGCTGCCAAGCCGAACGTAGCGTGGTTCATCAGATCAAGGTGATGCTGATAGCAGAGAGACATAATGAGAATAGGTGTTAAAGACATCACAATTCAGCTGGCATGGGGAAAACACTGGCATATTCCTCATCTCCAGAAGCATATCTTAAAAGACAAATTCTCAACAATAAACTTGAGGCGTTTGCCTTGAATTAACTGTTGGTTTTCAAGCAATTAGGCAAGAAAAAAACTTGAACTTGACGAGCATTATCATTTGTGTAATGTCAGATATGTCCTAAAGCAGCCTGCTATAGTCATTAACATTATGACTGTTTATTAGCCCTTTATGGTGAACTTCTCCCTGAAACTGACAAGGCAGCGCTCACTCTTTAAGATCTTCCTCTTGCAAAAGTCAACGTCCTGCTGGTTTGTTATCTTTTCCAGAAGCGCGAAGAAACGCTGTAGGCCAACAGGATTTTTCACTGTTGATTCGATGTGGTATCCTCTTATTTTATGGCATTGTGTTAGTTTAATCAAATGCAAGGAGAAGTGAAGAGCATCTCTGTCAAGAAAACACGAGCTGTTTCAGTGTGTTGTGCCTGGAGCGATGACTATATTAGGAAATTTGATGCCAGATTGTTAATATGTATAACATGAGCTTTTATTATATTAGGGGATACATTTAAATACATTTGACCCAGTATTTGAAAATGTTTCCACAATTACCATAGAGATCAGGTAAAATGTAGTATACAAAAAAAAACCATGAATAAAGTTCGGAGGTCTCCTAATGGGCTCTCTTCAGCTTTGGGAACTTTTGATGGACTGGCATATGAAGGTGAAGCAGGATAACACTGGTAACTGGTGCAGAAAGGGAAGGGAAGTGGGACCCTGCTTTGGGATTGTAATGACAATGAAAAGACAGTAAATAAATAAGATTGGCTTGGCCCTCTTTGAAATCTGATTGATGTGTCTTTTGGGATGCCCCCCCACCCCAGTATGAAAGACCCAGTGAGTCTGTGGCTTTCATCCCTGACCGAAAATCAATGAGCCAGGATGTATGAGAGGCGCCTGCTCTCTACCCACCAATCTCCTGCCAGATTCCCAGGTAACTGTCTCACAAGAAAGGGAATAGGAGATAAAATATTGAGGTATCTCACTCACTTTAAAAATAAAAACGAAATCCTGTTTATGTGCTTTATTTTTTACAGATAAAAATAAAAACAGCCCCTGTTTTAGCCCCTTGGATTCCAATACCCCTAGATAAAATATAGAACACCCAATTGCTGTTGGAAGTGAACAAATCAGAAAAGTTCACCACTGTGTAATTTAATCAGAGTATAAATTCAACGTCCTCAGAGACTTGTTAGTGAATAGGCAGATTCACAAAGAGCAAGAAACACTTCTAAATTACATGTGAAAAAACCTAGTAGAGGCTCCAAAAGATCTGAAACTAGAACAGACATGGTCAGACTATGACTTTAGCTATGTAGATCTAAGCATAGTCATCCATTATAATGGTCTATAGTCAAAATCCAGGCATAAATCCAATTATGAATTGGTGGAAGGCAACTTGAAAGAGCTTGAGGTATTTGGCAAAGAATGGGAAAAAATGATGAGGAAATATGAATTTCAGATTTATAAACTACACATTCTTGCCTCCCTCTTTCATAACAAAGCAACACTTTCACTTAGTTTATCACATTAAATCAAAATAAAATATATTGAGGTTTGTGGTTGCATCATGACAAAGTTCAGGAAGTATGAATACTTTTTGAGGGCACTGCGGCTCTCCAGTATTCAAGATGAAATCATTAGAAAGTATTTGTGACGGAGGAGCCGTCACGAGCCGGGACTTAATTATGAGTCCGTGCCAACATGCGAGCACACACACATACACAATCGCTAACTTCCTTTTGTTCCAGCTTGGACTGATGCGGTTCATCGTGGGTGCACACGCGATGTTCCTGTTTCAGTTAGCATCCATCCTACCTTGTTTTCATTTTCAAACATTTTCCCGGTCTTGTGTTCAAGCAGGATTATTTTCG
>CAEGAF010193589.1:0-38020 GCA_903067075.1 Micropoecilia bifurca | reverse complement strand
GAGAGAGAGAGAGAGAGAGAGAGAGAGAGAGAGAGAGAGAGAGAGAGAGAGAGAGAGAGAGAGAGAGAGAGAGAGAGCAGACATGGTAATGTTATCACAAAGTGTGCATTATATTTTGTTAACATTCCTCCCATGACAAGAAATAATTCATTCCCATCAATTAGTCCACAGCTGGGATGGAAAGTGATGGTTTTTGTCATTCTTCCAGGGGACAGAACATTGTGAAAAGCACAATGGGAGCAGTGAGCGCCCTGTCCTGATGAGACATTATTGCTTTGTCCTGATTAAAGTTCTCATGTCTCATAAGCCGAAATAAAAGCCCCCGTTTTAGTTTTAGTGCAGAATCACCATGAGTCAGTCTCAAACAAATTACAGGAATGAAATCAGTGTGCGAGCACCTGTTGAAGCCGGGTGAGAAAATCCAGGCGTTTTGTGAGAACAGGGTATGGATTCGCTCTCTGTAAACACAGCTTAAGCAATCCTTCCATCTGAGCTCACCCAAGAGTCTCACCTCCACTGAGGACAGACCCAAAGGCAGACAGAAACACACGTGTTCAAGGAGGGCACGGGGAAAAGGAGGCCGCTGAAATGTGAGGAGGACAAGCTGTGAGAGGAAGAGGGAGGACAGAGTGTCTGCCAAGTCTCCTCTTCAGGGATACATGGAGAATGCGAGGGGACACAATATGACACAGATACAAACCAGCGGAGGAACGAGGCTATAAAAGGAAGTGAGGGACAATGCGGCACTGAAAGACTTGAAGCTTGGGAGGACGGAGACTTTGGAATTCTTTCAACGCCGTCTGATGATGGGACCCTTGTGTCCCCTCATGAATCACTGCTACAGCAAAGAAGAGGAAAAGGCAGCAGCGGATATACAGTGTAGGGAGCATAGAGGGATTTTCCACTGAGAACCACTAACTTTACATCCAAACGTCACTTCAAGTCAAATAAAGACTTCTGGAGCTGGTCCTTCTCATGCATTACTAGAAATAAATGTGGACAAAAAAAAACAAAAAGAAAAACATAAAGCTCCAAAATATAACTGTGTTGCTTCTTTAACACTGAGAGATGTAGAAATAAACATAAATCTCTTCAAAGAATTGTTGTTGTTGTCACTCTAAAAGGTTTATAGCAGAGGTCGATTATCATGGGTGTCATAAGTTGGTTACCTAGACGTGGACATGCATAATAAAAGATTTATTGACAGTACAACATTATCTAGAGATCTGAATAAATCTTTGCAACGTTATATGTTTTAAGAATATAAACTATTTCAGTCAAGGGCTGCATTTGGATGCTGATTTTGTGGTTTGGTGCTGTCCGTTTAGCAACTTCAGACGTATTAGTTTCCTTCTTTAGATGATATCATCTCGTTAGCCTCAACAAAAGAAAGACATTATGGAGTTTCAAGCAAGCAAGATTTTTCATGAGCCTCAAGAGTCAAAGGGAAAAATTATATTTGCCCAACATGGTTGATGTAAAACTACAAATGGGACTTCTTATGATTTTCTTCCAACATTGGCTTCAGATTAGTGATTAATCTGATTAATGCTCCTCTTGTCGCCTGTCAGTTTAGGTCAGAGGTCTGCAGTGACAAAAGTGAATCTTCTGAGTCTCCTAATGACATTCGCATAAATTGAGAAAGAACTAATTGATGTTTTAATTGTAGATATAACAACAAATGCAAATTTGTGCTGAATTTTCAAAACAGAATGACTCTAAGAGTGCCTGTAGTCAACATTTTGATCAGATTTTCCTGGACCATCATCTTTTGAACTGAGAAATGTGTTGCAGACTCCTGGTTTAGAAGGACTCTGTGTCTCGGTAGGTTTGTAGTTGTGTCATATTTTCAAATGATCGATTGAACACTGGGCCATGAGATGTTAAAAGTGTGGCACACTGTTGTATGTCCTAAACCTACTTTAAACTTCTACATAACTTCATCCATTGTTGTAGGAGCGATTTGTCTTTTCTTGTGATTATGGCCACCAGGGGGTGTATTTGTCTGAAGGGGGGTTGGATTATTTAAGGTCAAGGGTGATTCTGTTCAGATGTTGGTGATGGGAACAGTTTTCTACTGTGCTTGATTTGGATTTATGTCGGATTCATGTGGATCTAAATGGAAATAGTAAGACAATGGATATTGTACGGAAAATAAATGACTTTAATATAAGTCAAAGTGAAGATTGAGTGCATGTAAAAACCAGCGCCTAACAGGAATAGCAACCAATAGCCTAAGGTACAGGATTTTAGCCACTACAATGATAAGGTTATATCTTGAGGCACAGTGATGCTGTTTGTTCATTAATGTTCCTAATGTGAGCAGGAGATGAGAAAAAGTAAAAATAGTGAGATTTATTTTGCACTGTTACATCTGAAACATGTTCTAAAAAACTCGTTGGACAGAGTTTACACTGTATATGTACGGCGTAGTAAATAGTGACCAGAGGTTGTGCCTGACTGTAACCGCACCCCTCTTCCTTTTCCTGTTTAGTAGCCCCCTCTGAATAATCAATTTTCTTTTAGCACATTTCTGCATGCACTCAAGATGTTTCACATAAAGCCGAACATCACTGAGCCCAAACACTTAAACACACATAACACAGCTTCTGCACGCGCAAGGAGGAAAATGAGGTTCACACATCCTGCTAATGAGGAAGAGCCACTTCTAAATCTTTTAGTAGCCAACAATACAAACGCATATTATTTGCCCTTCTCAATCTTCGCCGTGGCACTTGGTGTTCATCGTTGCACATGCATTCTTGTTTAAGAAGGATATTTGTACACCGGTGGGGCCGACGGCCAAGTGCAACAAGCCTTTCCTCTCATTGACAATGCAGTATTGCAGCAGAGACTAATCAAACAATCATCACCAGAAAGTCACGTTTTACCAAACAATAAAGGTTACCTCTGAGCTAACGATACATGCAAACAAAAGACACACATTGTGTGCATTCGTACACACACCCAAGCACATGCCTGCTTATCAAAAAGGCAAAAAATGCAGAGAGGTCACAGGGTTTGTCTCTGACGTGTGGCCAAATACATGAGTGGAAACAAATTGCCAGGCTTCAGCCTCTTGCAGTGGAACACACGGATTGATGCATTTAGCACACACACACACACACACACACACACACACACACACACACACACACACACACACACACACACACACACACACACATCAATGTCAGGGAAGCCCTACTGTTCTCATCCCAGGCTGTAGCTTCCTGCATAGCAGCACAATGGGTTCTTCCCTTGATTGTGACAGCCACTGCTCTGGCAAAGTTTCCATTTTCTTATCGTAGGCAGACATCGCCCCCTCGCCCCGGAGGTGACCCTTCCTCCCCGATAAAACAGTCGCACTCAACAGGTCGGTCACGTGTCTGCTTTCCACTGGGTGAGGTTATCGCATGAGCATCTCTCTTTCACACACCGAGAGAGATTTAAACCTTCAACATCAAAGGCCTGCGAGCAATTGACATTGCATGGACGTTAAAAAAAAATCCCACTCTGATCTGCATTTATTTTCACCATGTGCCAGCAAAACACTGCACATGTAGGAACAACATCCATCACAATCATCCACTTAGAGACGAGGGAGGAGGTTAATTGTTTAAGCAGACGTCGCTGCGAGGCTTCCAGGTAGAAAACCACAGCCAAAAATGTCTCTTCCTCAGATTGAATTTCCACAGTCACACGTCCCCTGCCAACATCGCCTCCCAAATTCCACCACGGACATTTTGAAATCTATTCACAAACACATGAAATCACATCAAAGCCTCTCAAAATGTTATGAAGCATCCTGTTAGCATTTCTGCCTCGAGAGCCTTCCTTCCTCTTCCAACAGACGCTGATAAACGATATGCTTCTGCATGTTGTTTGTGTGTGAGTTGCGGCTGGGAGTTAAATGCATACTTGCAATCAATTTTTAGCGTTGTGAGTCTGATAATTCAGTTTTCCCACCACAGTGTAGATACAGAAAGCAGTGTAAATTGAATCAGGCGCAAAGGGGCAGCATACGTCAAACAGCAGGTTCAGAAAAGTGTGAGAAAAACATTCGTAGTGCAAACAAAAAAGGTCCTTTACTTCATCAGAGCGGGATTGTTGCAAAAACAATCAAAGAAATCAACTCGAACTTTGGCATTTGATGATCGACTGAATTTGACTGAATCATCGTCCTGTGATTTAGACTGTATTGCATTGAATTAGAAAAAAACTGGATGCTTTAATAACTAAAGATAAACTTGACCTTGAGGTGTTGGTTTTCAGCTTCACCAGCCAAAAGCAAACTAAAAAGAATCACTGAAAAACACAACACAACAGCTTTTACAATGTTTGTGCTAACAACAAATGTTGGCTTCCATGAACAAATTTACCTAGAAGTGAGAAGATGAAGACTGAATGAGCCACTTCAGCTTGGTCAGTATATTTGAAGTAATCTGCTTGGATGGATGTGAAAACCTAGGAGCTAAATACAAAAATACTAAAAGTCAAAGTGTGTTTTTATTTTGTCCATCAAATTTGAGTTCAAAAAGTAATTGACTTTGGCTTATACATCAGAATTGACATTTTTTCACAATTTTTGGAGCTGATTAACTTTTTATAATCCAACAGTGGGGATGTAAGGTCTGATCTAAGCCAGATGTCAGCCACCAGTTTCATTTCAGGGCTTGTGCGATAATAACTCCAACAAGAATGGCAAGAAATTTTCATCAGGTTTTATTTCCATTTATTTTACCAGTATTTTATTATTTTTTTTATGACAGCAGTCTTATAAACTGAAATCAGGTGATCCAGTGAATTATTCAACTGTCTTGCAGAAATCGGATTGTTCTGTCCGATTCGGATCAGATCCTGAAATGATTCTGATGCTTTCTGGTCAAAACACACAACAATTTTTTTAAATAAACCAGCAAAGATGGAACCTTGTGTTTGAGTATTTTTATATTACTTCTTTTATTTGAGTGTCTGGAGAAATGCTGAATATCCATTCTCGGAAACCTTAAAAGTTTTTATTCATTGATTAATCAGTCGACATGGAAGTCTTGTCTCCCTCTTCTGTTGGAGGAAATCATTGCACACAATATTTTCATGTAAACTGTTTTAGAATTTTTCTTAATTGCAACTTACTCTTAAATTTTTTTTAAAACAGTTTATGCACTTCTGTTATGGCCTTGATCTAGAATGTGCAAATTAAGTTGTTTAAGGTGTAAAAGGAAACATGTTCATCTGTATTTGGATACATTTTAGAGTGTCGTGGTAAATCTTTTTCTGTTTTAGCTCCAATTTAATGTGCGGTTTCATAGGTTTAAAAGTATTAAAGGTAAGAAAGTAACATGTTAATCATAGATGCAGTGAAGATATCTGTTTCTGTGTTTCCACCATCTATTTTTTTGGAATTCTTTTAAGGGTTTCATTTAGTCAAATCAATTGTATTTACTGGTAAATGCAGCAAATACAAAAATTAGTAGTTGTCATGTTTCATTTGTCAACAGGAAAAGTTTTCTAAACCAACCTGAGCCTGTGTGAAAAGGCTCATGTTGGTGCAACCTAAAAACTTGATGGCAACAACTGCAATCAAGTGTTTGCGCAAACTGTGGCTCTCTGCTCTGAGCAGGAAGGCTGCCATTCATTGGAAGCCTCCTGGTGTGCTTTGGAAGGCGGGTTGCTAAAAGTTTCTCTAGAATCTGATCCTCCAGTTTCTACATTATTTGAGTAAAAGAAAACAATATTTAAATGTATTTTGTTCATTTGGATAAGTGCTACGCATTTCCATCTGAATCCTCAAATAATTTGTGATTTCAGCGGATCAACTTGGATGATACGAATGACACAAATATCCATAAGTGATTCTTTTTTACAAACCAGATTTTTCCTCTTTTTCCATTTTTAAGACATATTTTTACAATGTAAACATATATTTTTATCTGAAAGTATCAAGTTATATCTTATAAAGGTTTAATTGTTGAATACAAATTTATAACTTTTGGTTTATCTTGGAATAACAAAAATGAATTCAAGATTTATTTCTCTTTTTGCAAAAATAAAAGCTGCTAATGAAGATTGTCGAATAACAAAACTACTCCTGACCTAAAAAAACTATGGTAAGGAAAACATTGATGTAAAGATTTTTTCTTCAAAGTAAAGTGTAGGGGTTTGTATGCAGGCATCGAAGTACACAACTACAGAAATGATTATCTACTTTAAACAAGATTTGTGTTAAAGCTTGTAAAAGAAGTTCAGATTTCATCAGCATTCTCTTTGGTCTGTCAGTGGATGTAAATATTATATTGAATGTCCTCCTGCACTGATAATTTATCTGCAACAGAAAAACTGAAAACTGATTTTTGATCTCTTAACAACTACTGTTTCAGATTTTGTGTCTCTATGACATCTTATTTAAAGTTTATAATCCTCTATGAAGATCAATAGATCTAATATTTGGATCTTATCAATCATCTAAAACATCCGTCTAGACGCTGACCTGCTAACTCAGGGGTTTTAGTGATCGTGAAAAATGTGAAAATCACAACTGGAACAGTCATGAGAAAGATATCTGGAGAACTGCAGCTTCAGTGAGTGAAGGAATTCCAGATCTAAATCGTCACACAGAAACGGACGGTGGGAAATGGTTGTACACTGGCTTGGTTCAAAGAAGCAAAGCTGTCCCACGAGTCAGATTTAAAGTTTGATATTAAACGGGAACATATTTCGAAAGGGGATGTCAAAGTGAGACATTCTGAGCCAGACAGGAATCATCAGAGAAGACGCATAGTTTCTCCTGATCGTTTGTCTAACTGGATCACGTATCTTGTAACGTACGATCAGTTCGCACCAAGAAAACAAAGCTGTTCTTAAGCTCTTTTCATAGTCAACCATTTGACGGTAAACTCGTCTGGAAAGAGCACGAGATGTGCAAAAGTAAATTTATCCACTTGACCCCCGGTGTGTTAAAGAGAAGCTACACAACGCACAGAGGAGCTGCGCTGTGTCACATGCTTCTAATCAAGAGCTAGGCAAATTTGATAAAAGCCGGGGACAACAGGTCTTTTCATCAGACTCAAGAAAATAAGTTTTCATCTGAGAGCCTTGGGTATGATATTAAATAACTTGGAGAGCAACCAGACAGCTGACACCCGACAGAAATAATAGATTCACATGGTGCTAGTCAGTACACAAAGCACACGTGGATTTCTGCGTCACGTTGAGCTTGATGAGCAAAGTTAATAAAAGCTACATGACAAAAGGGAGTCAAACCAACTCTTATTTCATTACAGTGCAATAGGAAGTCAAGTATATAGAAGTAATCTGGAAAATGTAAATTTTTGAGTATGTTTCCATTTTACAATCTATTTTTATAGTGAGGGGCGATACAATACAGCCAGTTCATGAGTTTTATTGGTGTTTTAACCACTTTCCTGGGAACAGTAGAAATGTATTTTTTATTTTTTACAAACTGTGTTTTACAGGATCTGAGCAGAATAGAGTCCATGTTTCAGCACTTGGCATAAAACTATGCAGCTGCATTATTCTCAAAGTACTTTCAAATTATTAATAAAGGATTGTTTGCTTAGTCGTGTTTTTTCATCCTGTTATAGTCATCCGGTCAATCTTTGTCAACCTAACATAGCAACTCAGGGACTATTTCTCTCCTGACAGTGAATGATTAGTAAGACAGACTTTGTTCTGACTAAAAATGACACAGCGTTTTCATATTGCAAGATGTTGTTTGCACACATAGTTTTGAGGTTCACCTGAAATATGGGATGCAAGCTCTCTGTTTTTTTTGGATGCCTGAATAAGTTTTGCGTTTAAAAAAATGCATATTCAGGCCATTTACCTGAACATATAAAGCATTTTTAGTCTCACCAAACACTCAAAACGCTTCACAATCCAGCCAGATCTGCCCAATCACACTCACAAACACACATACATATAAATAAACTGATACACAGATTGGTAGGGAACTTGTCCTGACATGACTTGTCCAGAGACACATGTGACAGGAAGAGGCTAAAATGGAACCAGCAACTTTGATATTGCAAGATTTCTACTCAGATGATAGACATTCATTATCTAACAAGATAAAGTTAGATAGCGACTCAGATGATTTATATAAACTCAAAATGACAGCAGCTGGCATTTTACTCTCCAGGTTTGGAAATAATTCACAAGTCTACCATTTTTTCCCAACACATTTTACTGGTGTGTGTAAAACATTTCCTCTCAATACAGTACATGGTTTGATTGAGGCTTATTTTCCCTAAATTGTACCATTTTATGTTAGCTCTTGTTTTTATTGGTTGTGTTTCTGACCTGAGTTATGGTCATTTAACTCTTATGAAGATATTGATGGTATTAACTGAAGACACAAGTAATGTCCATACTAGATCAGGCATTTCAAACTCCAGTCTCTGAAGGCTACTGTCTTGCAGAACATTATAGAGGTTAATTGCTGAAGGGGTAATTAAAGAGAATTGTTTTATTTCAGCAACATTTTGCAGTATTAAATAGCAAGTTTAAAGTCACACAACAGCCTCTTGATTAAATTTAAGGCTAAACTTTTACAAGATTATTCCAAAAGTGTTATCAAGAACCTAAAGGAAAAGAGGATTGGAATACATTTTATTTAAAAGTCTTCATTTACCTCCTAGAATTCATACACTAAAAAAACTCAGCAAGTTATGATGCAGGAGGCAGAGGTCATGACCTCCCCTTCGCCCCCCTCTGTGCCAGGTCAAGAGGTCAGGAATGGCACAACATAACCACCCTTCAGGATCTCATTTTAGTTTTTTTTCTTTCTTTTTCTTGTTAAGAACCTCAGAATCACAGTATTCTCCCTCTGAACGGCAAAGTGACTCACTTTTGCAGCAACTTTTATCTTTTGTTGATATTTTCTGAACCAGTCATGCCAAGAAGAAACAGAAAAGCCCTCCTACAGAAGGAACTCCCCAACCCAGACCACACCAGACACTCCCACTGGCAACACACGCTGAAGAATCTGAACAGCTCCAACCAGGACAAACCCAACCCGGAGGGATGGAATTGATTTTCTGTCGTAACTGCAGCCAGGCAGCATTTTTGAAGTGAAAAAAAAAATCACGAATATGTGGGAAATAAAACTTACAGCCTGCACTGTTGAGGCGAGGGCGGCGAGGAAGAGGCAGAGAAGCAGCACCCTGTTGATGAAAACACACTCTTATGAAACCCAATGGAAAGTATTGCGCTTCTTTTAAATTCTGGGAGTTGCTAATGATGCGCTTACCTCAGATTTGTATGCTCCCTATCCTGCTGCCTTTGCATGGTCGCACTCATGCGGTGCGCAAACTCCAGTCCCGCGCCGCTTCTTCACGTTTGAACGCTCACTTACAGCATGTTTACGCGACCTGTTGCAGGCAGAAGCAACTAGTGTTTATAAATTGTTTAAAAATGCATAATATTCACAAATCTAAGCAGTCGGAAACATTTATCTCTGAGTCTCATCATCTCTCAAACGCTCCCCGGGTGCAAAAACAAGCACTCTAGTTCGCAGTAACGCAAAAGATACGCATGTTTTATTTAATTCAGTGGTATAAATAAACAGTTTTATAAACTTGCACAACTTACGGCCGCCTCTGTTACGCGCGTAATGGAGTAGAAGTATCACTGGCTGGAGAGATGCTCCGGTTCCAGAGCCAGAAAAGTCACCGGCCCCGTCACCAAAGTGACAAAAACTGCCCCAGAAAAATCCCGCAACAAAAGAAATAAGCACCCAAAGTGTCCCGAGCAGTTCCTCTCCGTACAGAGAAAAGTCAAAGTGTTTGTAACAACAAGGTTTAGACTCTGTCTGTCCGGACGAGAGGGTGGTCGTTTTGGAGGAAGGTGGGAGGTGTGGTGCAGCGGGAACAAGGAGCAAGTTGCATTGATCACAAGTTCACATCGTCTCAGACAAAGATGCAGCTGAACGCGCCGTTCGTGCTCCGCAGATAAGCCGCGAGTTAACTGAGGACAGAGGCAGAGGAGCGGGATACAGGGGCCGATTGAGCGCGTCGCACTTTCACACGATGCTGTCACCGTCCGGCGCGCTGCTGCCGCCGCCGCCGCTGCTGCTGCTCCTGCTGGCGGCTCTGTGCTGCAGCTTAGACCTGACGCGGGCTGAGGTGAGTGCAGTGCATGCAAGTTTGTGTTGAACTCAGATGGAAACCTGTGCTAAATATATATTAACTGGCATAAGTTAAGTCTACATTAAAGCTTTTATATCAAGCCGTATCCTCCCATCACTTCACAACTCCATTTTTTAAAGGGGCATTCAATTGTTTCACTTTAGGGACCCTCGATGCTAAAAACATATTTGTGTGCAGAAGTTCGTGGCCGTTTTATTCAAAATACAACAGAGTTATTTTGTTAGCAACATGCTTCGTTTTACTGCTGTGAAACTTCGTGAGATCTACTGAGTTCTGGTTCCCTCCACGTCTGTTGGAGGGAACCAGAGAGGAGGAGGAGGAGAGCAGAGGGTGGGGCAAAGGCCTCCAGTAGCTGAAGTTTCTGTGTGGGACTAGATTGTTCTGTAGAAAGGTCTGGCAAAGCAATAAGGGACGCAGAAAATTGTGTGCAGACCTGACTGTTGTTTTTTGGGATAATTCAATTCATTTTTTTTCTGATGATTTGGTCTTGGATACACTGTAGAAAAAAATAAATACATAATTGACCCTGTTGCTCTGTGCTATAATGTTCATAAAACTTAGATTTAGTGAAAGTTATCCTTCTTTCTTATTAGCTGGCACGGGATGATTAACTGTGTAAATGTTTGTTTTACATCATGTTGATTTGTTGTGAATCGGTGCCATAGAGACAATATGAATTGAAGCAATGTTCTGTGTAGCTTTCATAGTTCATATTTTAGATCAGGTGATTACATTGAGTGGTAGTTCTTTCACGAACAGTACCAGCAGTGTTTCTTGTTGTGGGAGACATGACTCGCCACTTAGGGTGCCAGGAGCGCTCGTTTTTAGCTTGGTTCTGAGTCAGCTGTGCCCCAATTGATTGCTCTTATTGCTCTCGTTTTATTTGCATTCAATGGGAAAGAGGTGCCTCCATGTTTCATGCAGAGTAGAAGAAAATATGGCAGTGATGCCAATGATGGTCTCTGATTCAAAGCTTTTGATTTGGTGCAACACTAAAAGTTGACTTATCAGTTTTTTTTTTACTTATTTTGATCATCGCTAGTTCAAAATAGAAGCTATTCCTTATATACTACACATAGATTCTTTTAAGACAGGTTAGCATTGATGATATTCAACTTCCAATTTAAAATAAATGGGACATTTGTTTAATTTACAATTGGGCCTTTTTAAGCTGACAACAAGAAATCCTACTGCATGTCCAATAGTTTACTTAATACAGTTTGGGAATCATGAAATCCATTTAAAATTGTGATAAAACAAATATATTTTTATGGTAGTATACAGAGGTTCAACCAGGCCCCATTCATTCATACAGGAACTGCCCTTGACCAGTGCTCTGCTGAGCCCCACCTTCTGCACATAACAATACTCCTCCTCAACAATGCCCATCCTGTGCCCATGTGTAACAATGTATACAAAAAAGGCTTCAATCTTAGCTGTAATGTGAAAAAAGCCCCCAGAATAAAGTTAGTCTTAGTCTTGAATTGCCTTACCAATGCTGAACTATAGATGTTAAAAAATATATCCAGACTCATTAAGAAAATATCAAAATATTTCTTTATTTTTGGGCCAGTTCACATACATTTCTATTTAGTAGACATGTGAATAAGCAACACAAAAGGTAGCATTTTATCTCTCTTCATGGCGTCCTCTTTGGCCTCTTAGGAGAAGGTAGAGGGCCCGTTTCTCAAACTTCAACCTTTGAACACAACTCTGAATAAGTTGGACACGATGCCAAGAGCTATCTCACAAGTCTTCCTTATCCAAACGTTTTCCTGGAAGGAGAAGAATTGCTCTCTGCTCTGGGAAGAAAATAGAGTACTGAGTAAATGAAGGAATGGGGAGAAAAGAGGAAAACTTCACCCCATTCCTTCTGAAACATGACTAACACAGTGTGTGGATGTCATATTTATTTCACATGATGCATTTTTTCCTTATTACTTGCAGTGAATTAATTGGGTTTGGTAGTTTTTTATATGGCCATCTAATTAGTGTTTCATTAAATGTGAATACTGACTGGAAGATTTTGAAGGAATTTTATAATGTAAAAAAATAAGACCATAATAATAATTTCAATTGCCACATATAATACAACATTTGTTCTGCACACGTCATCTGAAAAACAAATAAACCTACAAGAAGGGATAATCTAAAGAATAAAGGCTCAATATACCTGGTTGCTTTCACAGTTCAGTATTTTTATGTGGCACTTAATTCAAAATTATCCATGGAAAATTGACCTGTTTAGAGATTTTTCTAAGTAGAGGATATCGAAAATGTCTTGACAAAGCATTGACTGACGTTTGCAAACCAGCCAATCCCGAGTGGCATTCGTATTCGTTGCTGCTGATTGGCTGTATGCCCCAGGATCAGAGATAAGGAAGACTTGTACATTATTTTAATGCTAAGATGGTTTCCATGTGTCTGTTACTGCATGTTAAAATATATTTGGTGTTTGACCACCTACAATGAGCAGTGATAAGACTCCTTAAGAGGGTCTCAAATATTCACAGATTTCAGCTCCTTGCAGGTGGTTGTGGTCTGTAACCCTTGGAAATAGTGGACTGATTGTTGTAATCCTTTGTAAACTCTCTGCAAACTGCAGCTTTAGCTTAGGGATGAAAAGTCAGGGAAATCCAACTACAGCTGAACTTTTAATTCAAGTTAATAACATTTCATTATAATTTATAGACTCAAAAAGACTGAATACTGACCTTCCAGTCACTGTTGACACCAGTTATGATAATCAATTCAAATTCCTGACAGACTAAATTACTAATATCAAGTGGCAAAGAGCAGTTCTCTTGTTTTTTTCCCCTACAAGCTTATATTTAGATCCAAAAACATGCAACAGACACAGAACATCTGGACAGACGTTAGGATCCAGCCAAACAACTTGTTGCTAATCAGACGACAGCAGTGAAACTGGAGTATTTTAACATTCTGGATTTATTGTGAACTGAATGTGTTCCCGTCCATCCAGGGGAGGTCCACAGCAGGAGGTGTGTGATCCACTCAGGCCTCTCATCAATCCCGAGCTGCTGTCCTGCACAGTGGGACGGTTGTCTCAGTACTAACTAAACTCACAAGCTGATGTTAAATTTAGCAGAACATCTAATATGATTCTTGTAATTTCCATAAAGGGCTTCAGTTTGTTTGACTTCAACATCAAGATGTAGAGACATGTGACACCCATGGAAGATCAGAACCTTCTGATGAAACAGATGAGGGTCCAGCAAAGATGTACCCAAATATATGATAACCTTTGACCCGTAGCAGGTCAGGCTGACATCGGAAAAGGCGAACATAAGAGGCAATATCCTAAATAAATTTCTCAAGAATTTGTTTGCTACTCAAAACATAGAGTCAGGCATTTAATCTGGTCAGAAATAAATATGAGTGTTTCCTAAAGGAAGCAGAGGGCAAATCAACAAATTCCTGGAATAAATGTTTGTGTGTGGGATATTAGGCGGATGGACCATTGCAGCTATTGGGAAAGTCAAGTTTCTTTCCGCTAGCTAGTTCAAAACTCGCCTCTGATGTTCGACACAACCCTAAAGTGACTGACAGAGGCAGCATCTATCCTGCTCCTCAAACAGCTTGTTGAAATCTAAGAGCTGATTTGTTGTTCTTGCTGTCCATACGTGTCGACAGGCCTGATCCTGTAGACAGCCCCCCCACACGGGCAACAGCTGAATCTGTCCCTGTGACTGACCACCAACCAAGCAATGCAACCCTGGGAATCCACAACCTGCCTGTTGTAAAAATGTCTACATTTGGAAGAATTGTGCCCATCATCTAGTCTCCTTATTTTAACAGGCGCCTCTGGAGAGCAAAGATAACTCTCCCCTGACCTTGTTAGTCAGGGGAGTGTGGCAGGTATGTCCTATTTTCAGAGCAGCCTGAGAGTCTGTTCTGTCACAGAGAAGATTAAACAAGAAGCCTAAAAGTAGTAAATCCCCTCTCAGTTCCAACTCATGCAACATGGGAGATGCATTTCATTCGAATCTGCCTTAGCTGCTGTTTTCTCCAAAACACCTGATCTGCACAATAATATTTTCCACTCTTGAAGACAGACTTGATCCTTGGGATTGGTTAATATCCCGAGGCGCGTTACAGTTCTGAAAATTCATTTTAGATACTCCAGTGTGTAATTAGTGAGTCATAAATGACCTTTGTGGTTTGGACAGAGATTTTGGAATGGATACATCCATCTGACATGGAGGTGGGAAGTGAAGAGTGATGAGGAGGAAGGCTGCTGGAAGAACATGAGGAGGAGGAGGAGGAGAAGGACAGACGTTTTTGAGCCCCCAAAGTGAAAGAATGTGTGTCGGAGCCAGTGATGATATGCCATGACAAATCTTTTAGTCTCACTTTGTGGTCCTTGACCTGGACTTCCATCTTTTGCTGCCAAATTGTCCAAATGATGGAATATAAGACAGTGCCGACAGTATCTTTAGATTTATGAGGGTCCTTTCCTTTAGTAAGTTGTTCAAATCTCGTTTGGTTTGTCTTCCAGTTGTTCATTTTTGAATAGGAGTGATTTTTGCATTGACTTGCTGTTGATAAGGTGTTTAGACAAGGTTTCTGATAAACAGAAATGCCTTGATTGCGTTTTAATGGCTTTTCCAGAAGAATGCAGGCAGAATATTGGGAATGACTTGTCTTTTTGTCAATGTTTATGTCATTTGTGTCAAATTAGTGCAGTCCAGTCTTCTTTCTCATGTAAAAAAAACATTTGGTATTCATTCATCCAATTATCCATCAATTTTTTTCTATTAGAGATCAGACTGTGGGGGTTGCATTTTCACATATCCATACAATCCTCTGTCTAATGACAATCTTCTGCTTATTCTGGCAAATCCAAGGCATTCACAGACCTGGAGGGACACTTATACCCCTCCAGCAGGTTGTAGGTCTCCCTCCTGTGGGATGAGCCTGGAAAACCTTTAAAGGGAGGTACAGAGGCTTCCTTATCAGTTGCCTGAGGAACGACGACCGAGTCCTTCTGATGCAGAGGAAGCTCCTTTCAGCTGCGTGCAGCCTTAATTTTGTTGTTTTGGAGTCTCGCAGATGGGGGTATTTAAAGAACCTTGCCTTTTGGTCAACTTTTTCTTTGCCACAACAACAAATGCAACATCTGCATTCTGAGAGATTTATCCCCAATTAACGTATCAATCTCCTGCTCCATCATACCATTCGTCTTAAAAAGGACCTCAAGATTCTTCTCCAGTTGAGTGAAAGACTGACCCTCACCCCAAACAAAGTAGTCCACCCTATTTAGTTTATGAATCACAGCCTCAGACATAGATGAACCGAGTCTTATCCTGACAGCTTCACAACTGCTCCAGTGCTTGCTGATAGCCATGGCATGTAGATGCCAAGAGAACTACATCATGTGCAAAAGCAAAGTCATCCCCACTCAAAAGGCCCATGGGAGACGGTTGTAAGCTCTCCTGGTCTACATGGACTGAAGTGAACAGACATAAACCTGAGAGCAATATTCAGTCTTTCATACATGTGTGATCACAACCTTTACCAAGTAAAATCTAATGGAAATCTCAGATCATGCCGATACAATTTAAATAGCAGTTGTTTAACATTTCGTTCAGTGTTTAGAATCAGTGCTTGATTGCAACCAATTTTCTGGTCTTTTCAAGCAGAAATAGTTTGAGTTTTTCCTTTGTGATATAGGTGCTTTGCTATCAGCTGGCTGATGAGGCTTTTACTGCTCATTATTTCCAGATGCTGACCTCGTCTATGATGTTGAAGATGAACTGAAGGATAATTCCATACATACTGGCTTTGATCGTGCTCTTAGATGAACTCTGCTTTTGCTTTTCTATCTGCATCCAGCATCACACTTAGTCTTTTAGGCTGCAGCTTAACCTAATCAGAATAGGTGAGGAATGCATAACGTAAAGCCATGCAGTTTGTTACTAAAAGCTTGAATTCGAGTCATTCACATAAAATATCACAACTGAGGCCCTGTTCACACTAACATGGATGTTTTGCAACAGACTTTTAAAGACTCTGCTTTTTGTTTATACATGTGTACCGTATTTTCTGGACTATAGCACACCGGAATATAAGCCGCACCAGGCTATAAGCCGGTGGTATCTGCTATTAGGGATGCAGCCCTCCATCTCCAGCCATGGATTTGTTTCGCGCCGAGTTTATGCGCAGCGGCTATCGATCAGCTCGATAGCCTTCAACTTAAAAGCTGCATCATACAAACTTCTTCGTGTTGTTTCCATGATGAGGGGATATGGGTTTGAAGAATTTTCTCCGTCATGCCTGCTGCTAGCATGTGCTTGTTCTAAATGAGAAAAAGCGGTTTCTTCTTTGATTTCCAATTTTGACTTCCAACGATTTACGTCCTGCTAAAGAGCCCCCTGGTGGTTGAAGAAAAATTCACAGAAAAGCCACACAGGACTATTAGCCGCATGGTTCAAAGGGTAGGAAAAAAGTAGCAGCTTATAGTGCAATAAATATGGTAGTTTATGTATAGAGATTATTAGAAACTACAGCAAAGAATCCTATTTATATTCCCTCTATAGCTTTCTATGCTAAAAACCACAAGAGTGAAATGATCTTTATTCTTTTGTTCTATGTCTATCTCAGGTTATGTTGCCTTCCTTTCTTAAACTTGAGATTTAAGGTGAATAAGTTTTGGTCAGAAGAAGGTAAACTGTGTCAAAAAATCCATAGCCAAGCACTGTGTTAGCCGTGCCCAGCAATTTAACACACAAATTAACTGGAGAGATTGAAATTATTAGTGCTTAATGGTGACCAACCCGATAAGCAGACCTACACTGCTGGTTAAGGCTGCTAAGTGTGATTAAATATTCTAACCAAATATGGTTGCTAAACTTTCTGCTCGTGCCCAGTGGACTTTTTGTTTTGCGTCTATTTTGTCAGTGTTTAAGTTTGATTTCTCCCCTCATCCTTTTATGCCTCTTTCACCACTGATCGATTCAGAGTATTAAATCAACAACCTGTTATGTGTCGGAAAGATAAGACTATAAAGTGTTTCACATCAGTTCATATAAGATGACAGGGCTTGTCTCGGTGCTGCTCTGTGAAGGTTTCTCTAAACCAAAAGCAAACTTTCAAAACTGTATTTAAATAGTTCATGGGACATTTTTGAATGAAAGAGTTAGAGCTTAAACTCCTTCTTTGTTCTGCCTCACTTGAACTGATGATCTAGTTTTCTTCTCACTTCACCCAGAGAGGTGGAAGCTTTGACTCTGGTATGAGTCAGAGATCGTATTAAATCTTCTAAATGATCACAGTTTCCAGAATCTCACAGTTGCACCTAAGCACACAGAAAACTGCAACTTCTGTAAGGAGAAGGAAATTAAGTGAGTTTTTGTGTAAGCGTAGTTCTACAGTTTTTGTTTAAAATGAAGAAGTTGAAGACAAATGGTTTTATTGCAGCTACAAATCTGTTTGTTCTAATAAAAAGGAACAATTAGCCAAACAAAGATTTAATCAAACTTGCATAACTTGACTAGTTTATTTAGTGAGAACTGAGCGTTCCTAAACTTCCAATGAGATGATCATTTAACATCATTAAGAGTCTGACAAACCACAAAATCCTGGTGCAGCATTCCAGTTAAGCCTTGTTCAAGGTTATGTTTTTTAAAAAAATCTCACTCCAAGTCTTCTGGCATTTAGCAAATAATTTTAGTAATCTAGCTGACTCACAACATAAAATATTTATCAAAGATGTATTTTATAAACACTATATATAAACGTTTCAGCTGCAAAGCTGGCTAAATGTCAATTTAAAGTACAAATTAAAGATAACATTTTAGTGTTTTAATTTAAACTTTGCATTTTGACTCATGTTTTTTACATTTATTTTAGAAGAAAAATATTTTGCAGTTTTGAATCTCCCACAAAGACAAAACATGCTTGTTCTGTAAAAATGTCTTACTTAACTTTATTCAATATTACGTTCCAAAGTTTTGGCTAAACATAACACAGACGTGCAAAATGATGTTGCTTTCTCCTGTTATTAATCACACATTATTGCCTGTAGCAGGTGCCTGTGACAGATGTGGCTTTCGTCTTGCCAATGCCTGATTAAAATAGGCTAGCTTGAAGTGGAAAGCAGGTTGTCGTGTCAGGACGTTCTATAAAATGGTCTGACAAATGTCACAAGTGGTCCAGTTTGTTGTAAAGATGCAGTTCACTTCCTTCCTCCTCCACAGACACTCAACAAGATTCAAAGTTGGCAAAGAAGTGACAATAAATTAGAAATAACAATAATGGTCAACTGTTTGATGGGTTAAAATGACTAATAGATCATAACTGTACAGATTTGAGAGGCACATGCTATTTGCCCCATGAATTAAATTATTTATAGTTAATTTGGTTTCTGATTTTTGTGTGTGTTTTTTTTAAACCTTTCAACAAGTCAGCACAGATCCTTTGCCTGGATGTAGCTTAAATCCGTCCTTTGCAGACTCCATATCATAACTGTGCAAACTCTTAACTCACACTGTATTTTTACTGGAATTGGTGCAAATAATAGGAGAATTGATCGCAGTAGCAGAACGTGATTCCAATCCAACTGTAATTCAGATAACCTGAGAGGACTCTTGTAGCCGTCGCAACAGCCTTGAAGCGCCTTCCTGGCAGAACAGACGCTTTATTCATCCTCGTCTTTCTTCTGCCTCTGCACAACACTGTTTAATAGCTGTTTTCTGAAAGGCTTAATCAGATAACTCTATAGCGGAAACAAGTTAAGCCGGTCACATGGTGGGTTTTTTACCTCAGAGGAAGAAAATACCTTCTAATCTCTTCACCTAGATTGAGGAGTTAAATGAGGAAAAATTAAGCTGATGCGATGTAGAGCTTTCGTCAGGAGTCTTGTAGGAACTTGTGGAAGTCAAATCTGGAAGTTAGACAAAGCAAATGTATGAAGCTGGTGATCGAAAAGGGGGCAGCTTTGCAATGAAGTGTTCTACAATTGTAGCTTTGGAGCCTTTGTCATTGACAGAATGTGAAATTCACTCATGAAAACCTTTATTCTGTCCTTAAAGTTTTATTTCCTCTCTTCTGGTGCCCTTTTCTCAGATTGTTTTAAATGCACCAAGGACAGAAAAGTAAAAGGTACATAGTTTTAAAAATCATTGTACAATTAGAGATTTAAAAAGAGATGCATGGATAGGAAAGAATTGCATTTCTGACAAATTGAACAAATGTTCTTGTTCTAAGTCATTCTATTGTAGCTCTGTAGTTTAGGATTATTATTCTGCTGAAGGATAACCTCCATTTCAGGTTTTTGCAAGAAAAAGCATTCCCACAGCATGATCCCCATCTGTCATCATAATAAACGTTTGTTCAGGGTCATAATGCAGAACTTGTGAAAACTTTACACAGAACCTCTCAACACTTTCCAAGACTTTTTACATTCCTTGTATGTGTTAATTTTATGTGAGAAATGTCCAGGGTGGAAGCATTCAGTCAGAAAGTCACATAGGTCATTCCTTGTCTTCATGTGCTGACATTACTTCCAGATTCTGCTACACCCTTGAGACCCACTCGAGTCCAGGCCCTTCTTGTCTTTGTTAGCATAAAAGGGTGAGGAAAAGGCTTCCTCCTTGGAGAAAGAACGACTTCCTCAATCCCGTTTCCGGTGCCGGAGTCCGGCACATTCACAGGGAAGCTTGTGGCTCATACAGTCAAATTCTTCAGGACAGTAAGAATTAAACGTTGCCCTCAATACCCAGCTTGAGCTTTTAACAGTTGTGTTTTACAAATTGCCTCCAATCTATATATTCATACAGCTAAGCTTATGTGTAACTGTAGAGAAAGAAGTGCAGAAGTAAAGCTACATTTTGAGCAATTTAGCAATTGTGCTTCAGTGGATCTGCAGAGGACTTTATCTTTGTATTCATGCGGAATAATTAGTAGCCAGATCTGCGGTGTGCAGATACATAAACAAACCTCTGCAAAGGAACAGAATGGCCTCATATCAAACTTTACAAAGCCAATACTGGCTGTACCTCAGAGTTAGATTACTACATTTCTAATATATCTGAATTGTAAATTTTATGAGTTGACAAAATATATGATTTCTTCCCTAGGCAGGAAGCTAGCTTTGGGACATGGGTGGAGTTTGTTTGTGCAGTGGATGGAGCTGGGAAATCCCCGCCAAGACCAAATGAGTTGCAGAAGTCCGCTTTAATTTGCTAACAGGGAAACATTTCATCCACAGACACATCTTAATTTGCACACTTAGACTCTAAAAGGAAGTGGACAGAGTTATCAATGACCTTTAAGTGAAATCCCTGTCCAATCGTCTGGACAGAGGTCGCAGGTCAACGGGATGAACCAGTGAGGGTCATTTCACTGGTCATGATGGGATGCCATCGGACAATCTGATGTAGGAAGGTCATTTCTCTTTGTTATGCAATGGAGGGAGTTTATAGAGAAGTTGTCTGAAACAATAACATGTTGGTGAACTTCAAAATGTGCCAGAGCTTAAAGAAAACCATCTGCGCTCGGAGCAGGGTCCTTTCAAGCATCACATGATAATGAATTATACATGTGTGTTGTTGATTTTGTTTGAACCATAGCAGACATTCTGACTCTTTGGGTTTATTACTGTGTAAAAACAAATTCTGTCCAGAATAGAATACTTTTACATTTTATTGCCCCACAGTCGGGGGGAAATCAGGTGTCCCAGCAGGAAAGTGAAAGTCAAATAGAAGCATATATATTAATACACAGGTGGAGTATAAATCTATCTGCCCTATCCATGCATCCATCCATCTATCCGGCAGGGATAATTATAGCTTCCTTTCAGATTTTTTTGCATTGACACACACACACACACACACACACACACATACACCCAAACACAGTACTAAGCAACAACACCTGGGAAAATGTATAAAAGGATTTTCTCACGCCATACCAAATAGTTTGCTGGGTTCGGTTCAGATGGAGATAGACAGACGGATGTCAGATGGGTGTGACAGAGGATTAGATGCTAGTTCCAGGTGAGACATATTAGAGCAGGTTTGGGTTTTTGAATCCCTGCTTTTACACATTAAAACGCCTAAATGAACATGCCTGCCTGTAGAGTCGACTGCCTTCAGATGCAATCCCACTTGATTCTCATCTTTCAGTGCTCGGTCTGGGTTTTCTCCCATTGTCTGTGATTTCTCATGTTGGATTTCAACCGAGTCAATCAGTGGACAGAAGCAGTTGTGAATGATGACGTTAATTTTCTGCACTGTTTTAGAAATGTAGTGGCCCAACTCTGTACACACTGACTACAGCCCTGTAGTTTTCGCAGTGGCAACTACAACCCTGTAGTTTTAGCAGTGGCAGCAGAGGAAGTGAACGAAGTCATTCACTCTGTGTTGGCCACATTTCCAAATATTGAAATATTTAACAGCTGAGCATCTCCTTCAGCTTGACGCTTCTCTCTTTACAATGGAGTCGCTGGTTTAGAGCGCAGAGAAAATCCGTCAAGCTTCACACGGTCGAAATGGTACATTATAGACCTCATGGCCAAACCTTTATTGATTGGATAAAGTTTAAATCTTCAACAAAGGGAACAATCGTTTCTCAATAGCTGAGAGCCCAGACCTTCTGTACAAAGTAAAGCGTAAGGGAAAGGGCCGACCTTTACCAGGCTAGTAATAAACACTAGCTATCAAGAAAATAAAAGAGGGGAAAACAAGGGAAATCATTTGTGAATTTTATGAGAGAAAAACTAGGTGGGCTGGCTCTGGTTGAGTCTGCGTTGCTGACACCATCTGTCCACTGGTTTTCATATTTGTTTATTTACTCAGTGATTCTTGTAGTCCAAAGAGGCAACATTGTGTTTATTTAGTTGTTATTTTTTTCTTTTGCTATGGTTAGATAAGTAACACTTGCTTAAAAAGAATACCTGTGTTTGTTAACATAACATCCGATTATTTATTCATTATTATCTTTAACCTATTTCTTTGTTAACCTCTTCCCCTGTTCCTATAAGTTGTCATCTCTTGTATTTTCCCATAATAAAACAAACACTACAAATCTCGCCAAAACCAAAATGAACGTGAAAAAACTTTCATGGCGCCTGGATTGAATCTTGTTTACATCCATTGCATGTATGTGGTTTTAATTAGAGCAGGTATGTTTGTGAGAACATCTCTGTGTACAATAATCGGCTATTGGTTGCAGGAGCCTTCGGCTGCATTACTGTGCTGTGGATAATTACCTGCTGCCAGCAGCAGAGCTGAACATGTTTTACATTAAACTAATCGGAGCTGTTAAAGTGCTGTTCAACAGATTTGTTTTATTGCAGGATGAGAATATATTAGCTTTCAGGTCCAATACCGTCATCTTGGTCCCATCTGGAATCTCACTGATAACTCCCGAATCTAACGCAGGGTCAGCCTGAGGCATGAGCAGTCTGTGCAGCAATGGAGAAGTTACAATTATGCATACAAGTATCTATTAATTTAATATAAAATAAAATAAAAATAGAAGTAGATATATTTGAAAACTATCTCTAGAGTTTGTTAGCTTTGGAGAAACATTGTAGCCTACAGAACATTTTACTATATGTCGCCAATAAAAACACAATATTGCCTTTTGGACATAATTTGTAATGAGATTAAAGAAGGACTATTAAAAAAAAAAATTTAATAGCTTGATTTTGCCATTATTTGGACGTTGTTGATCCATCCGCATTGAACATTACTGACCACTGGAGATTCACACCAAGACCCTGAAGGGACCAAGCAGCAGTGGTTAGTATGTGCTTGATGTATAGGTTTTAATTAGAGCAGCTGTCAGAGAGGACAGACAGACATTTTGGACAAACGGTTCAATGGATGGGTAGAAATGGCTACTTATTAACACATTTCTAGAGAAAAAGATTGCATGGCTCCCATTGCTTATCCATGAACCCTGTAGAGGAGTTTAGAAATGAGAACATTCAGTCAGTAACTCCAAAACGCAACATGTCCGGGTGGAAATGATTAAAAACTGACATGAAGGTAATTGTTGTGCGTGAATCTTTTCTATAGCCTCGGTGTAAAAGGACTCTAGTTGGAGTTACTCTGTTATAAAAGACAGAAAATACAAATATTCCACTCTGTGTGTATTTGTTTTCTACTTCAGAGCTGGAAAATGTAATACTTCTCCACATTTGTTCAGACTGTGTCAACACTTGTGTAAACAGAGTGGCTGTTGTTTTGGACTACGGTAGCTCAGCATTTTCTGCAGGTTTGTTTTCTTTAGTACTTTGGTTATTTAGTCAAAAACATGCAGGTTAGATTAACTGGGGACCTAGCATGACCTCATCAGTGTTTCTCATTACATGTGGTTGGTTGTACAGATTTGCAGACGGTGTAATAGGAAGCTTTTAAGGTGGCTGCAGAATTACACAAACCTTCATCTCTTGTTAAGCATGATTGTTGTGAGAGGTTAAAGCCGTCCTCACCAGTTCCTCTATAAGTTTTGTATTTCATTCACTGTTTGGTTTGGCTTGCATGTGATTTGGTTTAACCACATAAGCTTTATAGATAAGTAGGAACACATTAGGAGCTGGTTTAAATAGATCACATATTACTGATTTCTAATCTATCTGTGAGTCAGCACCATGAAAAAAAATCCTTCTTAAATACTTTGCTAAAAAAAAAAAAAATCAGGTTAATTTCTTGTATCATAAAACAAAGCCAGATTTGTTGTTTGATCTCCTTTGCTGGATGCAGCTACCCACACAGACACACACACACACATATGCGTGTTTGTTTACAGAGCCACTTGGACCAGAACCCTTGTCTTCCAAGTATGGCAGTCAGACAGAAAAATCCCCTCCTCCGCTGCTATTCTCTCTCCCCTGGCCTCAGACCCAGAGAAGGCCAGGAATGTTAGGGTGGCACAGTTCAACCCAGCACTGACCAAAAAAAAGATCAATCACCTTCTGCTATGCTTTTACTGTTTCTGTTTTCCTCCATTTTAGTGTTTATATATGTTAAGAAAATACGCAATTAGTTTTACTTATGAGCAAAAACAAGATTGTATGTTATATAGTTGTACTTTTGGTATTGCTGTCAGGATTTTGGGGTTTGTTCATTTGTCCCTTTCTTTGATTAGATCGGTCTTGTTTCCATTTTACTTTAGTTCAGGCCTTCCTTAATGATTCTGGTTATGTTTATTTCTTCTCTCCAGTTATGCTTTGTTACTCTGGTTATGTTTCTTAGGTCTAGTTATTCTTTAGCGTTAGATTAATTTCCTACTTCCTCTCTCTCTCTCTCTCTCTCTCTCTCTCTCTCTCTCTCTCTCTCTCTCTCTCTCCTTACACCTGCAACTTGTTTCTAATCAGCCATCTCCTCCTGTTCAGTAATTGACCTTCCCAATATATACAATTCATTCTCAGTTCCTCCTTGCTGGCTCCCCTGTTGTCTTGTCCTGAATTCATGTTTCTGCTCGGTTTTGGCTCCCTGTGTCTCTGTGATTTTTGTAAGTTTTCTTCTTCATTTTACATTCATCATTTTCTCTACGTCTCTGCCGCTCTGCATTTGGGTCTTCTTATCTACACATCATGATGATTGCAGTCATAATACGGCTTAATCCCCAATAAATGTCCCATTTGTCTTTCCCTAACGAGTCCTGCGGCCATATTGGAACCTGAAGACATTTATATGGTAAAGCTATCCTAATAGTCTCCATATGGAAGCTATAATCTGTGGCTTAATGCAGTCAGTACATTTATATGGATGACTTCAGCAAGCCAAACATGTATGTCAGTGCTGTAAATTGGCTGTGACAGAGCAGGATCCCATTTTGTGGCTCATAACGGTGATTCAGTAGATTGCCTTGTAATTGTCTTTTAGGAATTTTATCTGCGCCTGAGAGAAGACGGGAGCCTGTTAGCTCCACTTTGGCACATGTAAGAAGAAGAAAAAGTGCTGTGTAACTGGACTTGTTACTGCAGTCGGTCTGCAAGAGGGCCCAGATGTTTCTGTAAAAGTTCAGATATGCTAACAACTTAGCAAGGTTGCACAATGTTTACTGTTGGGACACAGAATTAAAATCTCATCGGATGTCATCAAATGTAATTAGATGAGCCAACTTGAGAGCCCAAACAGCCAAACGCCCAAAACACAGCGCAAAATATAAACACAAAAACTGTGTGAAGCAATAATATGGCTAACCTCGCAGGGCAAATCTGTATTTAGAGGGATTGTGACAGTCTAGATTGCAGGAATGTTTGACATTTTAGTTTTGTTTCCCCTCCTATGGTACGGATCCACGCCTGTCAAATGCAGACGCATTCTAGACTCATTTAAATGTGAACCTGAACCTTTTTAAACTACATCAAGTAACAATGTGTCAGTGTGTTTTAATTTCAATCACATATTTATAAAGTGGAAGGACAATTATTTGTTATCAATGTTTATAGAACCACCCAGAGAGACTTCCTCCATTTTGATTGGCTATTGGAGGTAAAAAAAAAAAAAAGGTTTCACCCTGATCATCACTCATGAGGATCATTTTTTAACATTTTGCCAAAGAGTCACAATTGGGCTTAGATCTAGACTTTAATTGTTCCATTGTAACACATGAACATGTTGTGACCTATAGGCTACCAATAGAGTAATATCACCTTTGCACAGTTTCTTTGACTTGAGACAAACTTCCTATGACTCTTTTATTGATAGTGGCTTCAAACACTTTTACCACCTAGGCTAAGAATCTCTGCAGCTCCTCCAGAGTTGGGCCTCTCTGCGTCTTCACTGGTTAACTTTCTCCTTCTCCAGTTTGTCAGCTTAGATAGAAACCATGTCTGGGTAAATTTAGAGCTGTCCTGTACGCTTTCCAGTTTCAGATTATGGATTGATCAGTACCATATTATATGATTAAATATTGTTTTATAAGATAATTCTCCTTTACATGTTTACACAACTCTATTGCTGGCCTGCCTGGTGTTCTCTTTGGTCTTCATGGAGGTGATTATTTACTATTGATCTGATTGAGTGTGTTTTACACAAACTTGATTCCATATAATTTATTGGCTTTTGGTATTTTCCACAGGGTTTCCTTTATGCATCTCTGTAAATGGGAGCTTAGTACAGACATCTTGAAAACCATGTGTAATGGTTTTCAAATTGAAGTTGGAAGTTTTCAAGCTGAAGTCATCCATATAAATTACACCAATGATTAAAATAATCCAATGAAATTCATTAAAGTTTGCAGTAACAATGCATCAAACTGCACTGTAAGTACAGCCTACTCCATAAAAATCAGAGGGACTGCTAATAAAACGTCATGCAGCTATTCTGTTAGGACTGATCTGGAAAATTCTGGCTTACCCTTTGACTGTGTGACACAAGGAAACCTATTGTGTGGATGCTACAGTGGAGTTGCGTGAGGAATCTCTGGCATGCTCAGCAGCAGTTAAAATGTGCGTCTGATTTATTTGCCTTATTTATCAGTGAAATCCGTATCAGTGTGGAAGGAAGGCTCCTCGGCGCTCCAAGCAGTGGAGATAACAGAGAAAATTGCAAAAAAAAACCCAACTCCATTCCAGAAGGCCAGGGTTCTGTTTAAGTAACAATAAAGCAAGTTTAATTCTTTTTCTTTTTTACAGTTTCAGACAGATCTTAAGATCTTTGCCTTCATATGTGTGATTTGGAGATGCACATTGCTGAGCTTTGTGAAAGACTTCAGCAGTGGTGGGAGGTTGCAGCATGAGGAATGTGCCGGGAATGTGGTGTTGATTTAACGCAAAAACCTGCTGAAGACACTGGCCAGATGTTTGTGTGATCTTCTGCTTCCTTTAACATGGTGCAAGAGATGCAGGCAAACAGCTCCAGCTGTTGCGCTGCATGTACAGTCCATTTGGAGCAGCTGCTTGGATGGGAATGGTTCTGCCCTCCTCTTGGAAAAAACAAACAAACAAACAAAAAAACAAGAGTGGAAACATGTTAAGGAAACTAACATTTGCACTCAGGGAAAATGAAGGGAACTTATTTGCACCGTTATTGGCTGTTGCTCTTGATGAGTAGTTTTAGCCACTCTGGAAAGAACAGAAGATCTGAGTCATACAACTAATAAAAAAAACACAGAGGAAATTCAATGGCTTATTTTCCTGAGAATGAATTAGAACCAGATATTTTACACTTGATATGTCATTGTTAGTAACTTATGAACAGGAAATCTGGTTTGTGGGAAGCTAAATCAACAAATTATGTTAATTAGTGTGAGAATATTGTTTCTTTCTCCTCTATTGTGGAGTGTATTGCAGCTTTAGAAGTACTGAGTCACACATGCTTTCTAGGTTAAACAGTTTACCGTTTAAATTATGCAACACTTTTTTGCGTAGTACTGTTTGCGGTCTGGAAAGTTTTAAAATACAAACTAAACACCACAGAGAGTTTTTTTTCCGCCAAAGAATACGCTCAAATGTTGTCATTATAGGATAGTATTCTGGTACAATAACTGTGAATGAGCTAAGTTGTGAATGTTGGTGTGGTTTACACCTTTTAAAACAAGAGTTTATTCTTTCTGATATAATGTTTTAAAGGGATTATCATATTGGTTGAACTGGGGTCCTGTCAAAGGTATATAGGTAGTTAGTATCTTACCTGTAATCGACAGCATGCGTCTTTATTTGATAAAAATTCAGATAATTTGATAGCTAGATAGATCAAGAGAGCCCATGAGAAAAGTGACCTTCTATGGTCTTAATACTAACATTAATTAATGTCTCATACTGGGAAGAGTGAAGCATTTTGGGTCAGATTAACTGCTTGATGCAGTCTGTGTATTGATTTATCTTAAAGGCTCTGCTACCATAAAATACACAATCTTTCCACGCTCATGTAAACCATGAAAGCATAAAAAAAACTCCCAAAATCCTGTAATAAACCTTTAACAGACCCCCACTTCAAAAAGGCCTGACCTCATGCATGTACAAAACCTACAGAGCCCATTTCTCCAATATTCGCTTAGGGGCTCCGTGAAAACCTAAAACAGAGTAAATGAAAGCACAAAGAAAATGCAGATATGCTTTTTTTTACATTAAAACATGTGGAACTAATCCACTGCATCATGAGCTTTTACTTCAGTGTAAAGCAAGCTATTTAATACAGATAAAAAACCAGAAGAAAGGTATTTCCTTGCTAAAATTCTCCTGATGTAAACCTTTCTTAGAAAATGTCAGTTCTAGTTTAACTGCAATGCAGGATTGTTTGATTAGATGAAAAAATTGAAGTTGTCAGCGGCTCTTTTGATTATCAAGCTTTTAAAACTTGAACACTAGCAGCTGAAGTCCATCTGTTGAGCTTAATGTATTGTGTTCTGTGTTTTCTGTGTATTTATTTCTAGGTTTTTCTGAGTTTGTTTAGTTCTGTTCCCCTGTGAGTCCTTGTGGTGTCCTGTCTCCTTCCCCTTGATTGCTTCCCAGGTGTGTCAGGTGTGTCACCTGTTGTGGACGTAAATAGAGACGTCTTACCTCATCAGACGTCTTGTCTCCTCCATGTTTCCCTTTTCTACACCAGTTTTGGATTTTCATCATTTAACATCATTTTATGATGTCTACCTGGGCTCACCTGTGTCTTTCCTCACTGACACAACCACACATCATGACATAAAGTAGAGTTTAAATGAAGATGCTGTATGTTGCAAAACTTGATTAAAGTCGAATACGTGCCTTGACTTTCTCTTCTTCCTTCTGTCTTAAATTTACTGCATTTACCACATTTCTAATCGGCGTCTAATTTTAAAAAGCCCAGTCAGTCAGTCCTGATTTTCATTTGGACTGACGTTTCCTGACTTTGTGTCAGCATCTTGCGACCAGCACTCCCTGCAGACTGACACCTCTTATCTCCAGAGCAAACATTACTCATCACTTCCTCTCCAGGGATTGTCTCAGAGCTGTTGCTTTCTGTCCCATGATGTCAGACGAATCAACAGACTGGTGATCAAATATCTTTTGGGAAGATTCTTCATCACATGTGACCTGCAAGCCCTCTGACACATCTGCAATCAAAGACTTCTTTCTACAATGTTGTAGCCTGTGAACGTGCCACAGATCCCGGCAGCTACACCCACTCCTCTATCTCCTCGCCGTCGGCCCTCTCTGTTTCTATAGCATTGTCTTTTAAAACAAACCTTCAGCTCGGTGTTTCCCTGCCAGCTCCGGCCACAGTAAACAATCACAAACACTGTCATATACACGCAGTCATGATAAGGCACTGTTTTGTGCAGCATCCAGCAAATGTAAGCAACCTGCCAGCATTCGCCATGGTGATTTTCACAGTTTGGAGACATCCAGACGACCTGCCATCCTGACTCGGCTATGAAACAAACACTTGTCTGGGAACATGTGAGGTCGTCTGCTGCAGAGGTTTACTGGATCTGATACAGAGCTCACTGTCTCCCCAGCCACTGAATACTCACTGTGGACATTAATACTTATTACCGCTGGGCCTGAGCTTTGGGTCTGTTTGCTCTGGGGAGGATCAAGCTGCCTGGGCAGAGTCACATCATTTTTATTTTCCTACTTTCTCACCGCTTCCAGTTCCAACGTTCCTGCACAAATGACGGCATATTAAAAAATATGTATTTCAGAAAAAGCTTTGAGGACTTTTACATTAAATGTACTTATAGTTTCTCGCTATTCTGTTCTACAAACGTTAAATGTTGCTGGGACTGGAACTGTGTGCAGCTTAATGTCCTAATCAGAGTTAATTATTCTTGATGAGAGAGCAGTGTGACTTAGAGGTTGAAATGTTGAGATGGCTGACATCATTAATGAATAGAAATTAGACAAACAATGCTGGAGGGAGAGGAAACTCAATCAGATTTATTTGTAGTCATTTAGAAAGGTCAGGTATGCTGGAAATTATTCTTAAGTGGTTGGATGTCAGAGATGAGGCGGATGTCACATGTTTCTGGTGACTCTCTTTATGAACTGCAGCTAAAAACTCTTTGACCAACATGAAGATCTAAAAGTAGAATCCCTTACAAAATACACCATGACTTCAGATTTTAACCAAATAAATCTACAGTCAGTTCAGTTTGTAAAAAGATAATCTGTGACATTTTGTTCTTAATGTAATTTAAAACAAAATCACATTTATAAATGAAAACACTCAATACAGCTTATTTTATTTACTATACTTATTTTATATATTTACCTAATTTTAAAATCTGTTTGAGTTCAAATATTAAAGACTGAAAAACAGAAGAAATAATTGGTAAACACTTTTTTATATGTTTTTAATTGGCTTTATCTGACAGACACAGGTCCTCCAGAACATATGGAGGAAAGTTGAACAATACAAAGTTTCTGATGCACACATATCAGAAATGTCTACAGAGTTGAACTTGCATTTAAAAACATTTATGTGCCCCAGCTTTTAATCTCCGTATGAACTAGTTCTCACATTTAAGCCATTCCTGCCTTTCAACATTGCAGCCTCTTTATTTACCTGATGAATTACGTGATAAGATCCACTTTAAATCTCCTTAAAAATATGACTCAAATCCCAAATCACACGGATCTAATCTATGATTCCAAGAGTCTTCAACAAGACATGCGTTTTGTGCAGATGTCCTACGAGCCTTTGAGCCACCAAGATCCAGCTGCTGTTTGGGTTTGTGAAGAAGACGCGTAAAGAACGAAGATGGGGGGATATCAAAGAAATCCATTGTTCTTATCTACCTGCAGATTACCGAGCTCTGCTTAGAGATACAGCAGACATTAAAGAGTGGGGTGAGGATGAGGAGCCTCCTGCCACACAGTCCAACATGCAGGCATGTCTGCTTAGTTTGACTGAGTCTGATCAAACAGCAGGACTTTATTTTTTTACTGTTGTGACAGAGTTTTCCATAATAAAGCCCGCATGTTCTGCTTTTACACAGTCAGTATTTGTTTCCTCTTTCTCTCTCTCTGTCCACTTATGGTGTTAGTTTGCTCTGAAGCAGGTGTTTTCTAGGTTGTCCTGCTGGATGACTGGAAAAAACGAAGCAATTAGGTAACCAGAAGCGGGGAGGTGAGATTCGAGTGAGTGAGAAGTGTTTTAAAGAGCTGAATGTGAGAAAACACAAATGTTGTAGGGCACATGCATGCAGTAAAACGAGGAGAACAAGTGCACTGGGATTGCTGCGGCTCTGCATGCTTTACAGGCCTGCATATTGATTCAATTAGCTGCAGGTATGCTCCAGCAGCAATTATAAGTAACTGAGTTGGAGGTTAAGGTGTGACAAACCATCGGGTGAAATCCTGCATGTTTCCCCAGGTTGGAAAGCCGATGAGTAATCGATGTTATTATTAGAAAAGCTGTTTATTTGTCTGTTCTGCATCTGTGAGAACCAGAGAGAGGCAGAAGTACGTGTGGTGAGAGGAGCTGTGTACTTTTCTTCCCAATCGTGCAGAGCCTCCCCTCGCTCTGACAGCATCTTGGCTGGACGCCTTACACGTGAGTCTAGCAACAGCTGGAAGAGGGAGAGAAAAAGCAATGTGGAAAGACCGAGCCAAGACAGCACAGGCCAGTTCCCAGGCTCCGGCCTCTGGAGACCACAGTGGGAAGGAAGCAGGGTGGGTGTTGGCGGGCGGCAGAGGGTCCAAACCAGCTGCATTCAAGCCATTCTGGCTGCACGTAGGTGATTCCTTGCATGGTGACAAGGTGCGAAATGAAAGCCACAAGAGTTTAAATGAATCAACCTGTAAATTTAGTGATACATTTCTCACTTTTTAGCTGAAAAGCTCAACAATAAAAGTTTGGTTCATTTCCTTTCCTCTAGTGATCTCCGTATTCTCTGATAGAAAATCTGTATTTAACATAATTAATATGGTTTGGAAATATCTGGCTGAACAAACATATTCCAATCAACAGCAGATCATAAAAGGTATAAGGGATTCATAACATGCCTCTTACTGCCCTCGTGTGGCCAAAATGTGCTTTTTCCTGCAGCGTCCAACTTAAATTTGTTTCTTTTTATTTCCAGGGTTGTGGAGCTTCATGTGGAAAATGTGACTGCAGTGGAGTGAAGGGAGCCAAGGTGAGACTTTCATGACTACTTGTTTATCATTGTGGGATTTCACCTGCATGATTCTTACAAATTTATTAATATTCCTGTGCTTTTTCACATTTTGTCACAACCACAAACTTCAATGCATTTTACTGCAGTGTGTAACTTTCAAGTGCAAAAACACTTGAAAGTTTCTAGGATGTCCTGCTGGATGACTGGAAAAAACGGAAATATAAAAACACCCCCGGAAAAAACGAAATATACAGTATTTCAGACCATACTGTATATGGTCTGAAATATTCTGAGAAATAAGAAACATATTAATTCTTGTTTGCAGTTTCCCACAAGCCGTGGAGGAGACACGTAAAACAAGCGCCTCTGGTCAGATGAAAAAAAAACAAACTTTGTGAGAGTTTAAGACCAAAGTTGAACCTCTAGGTAAACATGCAGTGGGTTTGGACTCGGAACAGAGAGGTCCAGACGCGAACGGAGATCAGTTTCAATTAGAGCATGTCGGCGCACACAGCTGGGCTACAGGTCTTAATCCCATCAGATGGAGGGAAGCTTACAGTTACAGACACACAGAGGCCACAACACACCAGTGAGCCGTTCTTCTGTCAGCACGCTGAGATTAGTGATAATCATTAAACAGGAACATAAGAGAAGGATATCAGCTCAGTAGGTCAGAGGAAGTTTGTTTGAATTACATTTTCCCTCTACACTCTGCTAAAGCAGCTATGGATTTTCCTTTAATTACCTTTAATGAGAGTATTTAGTTCTTTTTGTGAAAGATGAATATAGAAACAGATCCATAAGCACAGTAAGGGTGTGCTTAGTGATCTGTTTATTTGTTCCTAATTGTGTTATTATGTTATGTTTATGTTTTTATGCTGTCAGGATATTAACCAGAAGTTAGAAAAGTGATTCAGTGTTGTAAAGTTCAGCTGCTTCACTCAGTAACTAAGCTCTTTCTGCTTTAGAGGAGCTGCACTCTATTGTTGTTTTATCAGATCCCCGCAGTGTTTTAGTCTCTGGCTTTTCAGATTCAAACAACAGCAAAAGCCAAACATCCCTGCACAAAAAATCCTCACATCGTTTTGTTTTTTGTGGAGTTCAGCCAGTCGCTGTAATGTTAAAGCTCCTCTGTGTTTTTAAATCCACCGAAAGGCGTTGACGTGCAATTGTTTTTTAACAGTGATGTCATTACTTCCTTTTGTTGTACAACTGTAGTTGCCGTGGTAACACAGAGGTAATCCACATTGGTGTACATGCAATGTTTCTCTTGACTGATGCAAGCCTGGTGTTGTGGGAATCAACCCTAAAATAATAGCTTTAACAAAAGTTTTTCTCTTGCTTTTTTCTTTTTTAAATTGTCTTGCCTTTGGATGATGCTGCCATCTAGTGTCTCACAGCAGAATAGCTCTAAGTCAGTTCAAGAGGTCACCATCTACATAAATCCAGTCATCAATTTTCAATACCCATTTATCCTTACATGGATCAGTGAGCGAGATCCAATGCGCCTCCTGAACAGGACTTCACAGGGCTAAATAAATAAGTAAAAACATACATAAAACAAGACTCTATTAAGAATAGAATTGTGCTTACATTATAAGATAGAGGGAGTTCATAAAGCAAAGTTATAGCCTCTGTTTTTTCCAGCTGCTTTGTTTCCACCAGGTGCTTTATTTCATGAATCAGATTCCACTAAATGCATGAAATCACGTCCAACAACAATTTGCAATCAGGTTCATTAAATAGGGAAGACATTAATTTTCTTCAATATTTGCATTTTATTAGACCAGATTAAGTTTTTTTTAAACATATCTGTCTGGAAGAATTACGTTGAAAATTTTCTCTAAATTCATCAGTGATGTTGCACATTTCTGTAGACAGTGGGATGATCCATTCATTTAAATGCTTAATTTAGGGATGCAAAGCATTAATTGTGATAATGTAGGTTTTTGTTTCTAAGGGTTTTACAAGTAGTCTAGAATTAAGCTCTACTGACTATCGCTATGTGTTTGTTACATCCTGTTGACTGTATTTAAAAAGGGAAATAAGACTTAGACTCTTTTGCAGAGCCGTTGTCCTCTGCATCTTGTTTTAGAAGAAGAAAAATGTGCAAACTCAGGTTCTGACCACCATTGAGTGACAGTGCGGTTGCTCTGACTGAAATGTCTGATCTCATTCAATCACGTGTTCTGTGTTTCATCTCCTTTTATTGTAAACAGTGTTTAGTGATGACAACATGCATTTTCTGCTCTCTTGTCATGTTTATCACAGGGTGAGCGTGGATTTCCTGGCCTTCAGGGTAACATGGGATTCCCAGGAATGCAGGGGCACGAGGGCCATCCTGGCATAATGGGCCCCAAGGTAGATGAACACATTCAGTAACACCCATTTTATTGTTGGAAAAGAAAAAGTGGTAAAGTTCACCAAATCTCCAAGACCTGTGCTAAAAATTCATTTATGAAAGAAGCCAAACTTTTGTCAATCTTGTTTTAAAATAACATCAAATGTTTTTATAAATCAAAGATCTGTGTTAAAACTGCTCATATTATTATTTTTAAAATTTATTTGCTTATATTTGTGTTCTCATTCATACCTATTTGTAAGTGGGATGAACAGATGTGAATACACACAGTATTTTACATTGAGTTATTTATGCTGCTTTTATATATATTTTCCTTGTTGTTGCTGCTGTAGTAAAACTAATTGCTCATATGGAACATTTTCTTTATATACACATTTTTTAATTTTTTTATGGACATTTTTAGCTCTTAAATAATTAAATATTTTAATACTAATCATTCTATAATTTATTCCACAGGGAGACCTTGGAGCACCTGGAGCTCCGGGACTTAAAGGAGTGCGAGTGAGTAATTATAAAAATAATGTTTTCCATAAATACTCCAGCTCTAGTTTTGTATTAACTGGACATGCTCTGTATTTTACAGGGTCTCCCTGGTCCACCAGGGTTTCCAGGGAACCCAGGAATACCAGTAAGTTCATTTTGTCTGCCAACCTGACCCACATGCTGAAATAATTCAGGGAATTCATGGAAGAACGCTTCCATCAGTGGATTTTATCAACTAAATGTTGATAAAATGCGTTGTAATCCACTTTGAATGTTAGATGGTATTCATGTGGGCTACTTTTGGTAACTTGATTATAACTATCAACTAACTACACAGGGCCTCAATGGAAACGACGGTCCGCCAGGTGCGCCTGGAATCCCGGGATGCAATGGGACCAAAGTAAGGTTCACCTTTTTTCTCCTACACTCTTTGCATGTTTATGTTGTTCTCACAACTATTATTTTTAATTGCTGATGGTCTGACGTCTCTGTTTCAGGGCGAAAGAGGAATGGACGGTCTTAATGGTTTTCCAGGACTTCAAGGGCCGCCCGTAAGCAGCCGGAGCTCTTCTCACCAGAGAACAATCGCCTTAATCAGACAGACTTAGATTTTATCGCTGTCTATGCTAATAAGCCTCCTTTATTTCTTCTTCTGTCTTTCAGGGCCTCCCAGGTATAGAAGGAATGAAAGTAAGTTTATAGAGCTTTCATATTTTTGCCGTAGGTAGTTTCCTACATCTTCCACTGTAATAACATGCTGATGTGTTTTACAGGGAGATTCTGGTGTTGTGGTTGGGTTTATCCCCCTTAAAGGAGACAAAGGGGAATCTGGCTCACCTGGACGACCTGTTAGTACTTCATCGTGTTTGTTTGAGGACTTGCATACCTTAAGCAATGCAATAACGTCCGTCCTCCATTTGTCTTTCTCTTCCAGGGACCACCTGGAATATTTGGACCAATTGGACCTCCAGGACCCAGAGGATACCCCGGATTTAAAGTGAGTCCAAAACAAGTCAAAACATCAATAAAAACTCTAGACCTCCTGACAGACTCATTTTTAATCTCCTTTAACCAATTCACAGGGTGATCCTGGACCTCCTGGCCCCCCAGGAGAGAAAGTAAGATCAGTCTCCATATTTCTTCAATGTGGTTGACTACGTTTTATCAATAACTGTTTTTATTTGTTTCCAGGGTGACAGGTTGGCCTTTGTGAGTGAAAAAGGAGATAAGGTGAGAGCTTTGTCAGAGTTTACTGGCACAATTTTAAGATGTATTTATGTTCTTGTGAAGTTTTTTCTACATCCATTCTGCAAACATAGTAAGAATATCTTAATTACAAACAAGTCACTTTAGACCTACCTGAATAAACATTAAAAGCACATTTTTCTTCATTTTATTCCATTGTTACAGTGTTTATCCTCAACAGCAAAATATGTTTGACGACTGAGACGCATAACCGTTGTGCAATGCATTATTTGTATTATTATGCATTATTTGTACTTAAAGTTGCGTCGTGTAGGGCAGAATGTGGCACAATGTCAGAGCAGGGATCACACAAGTGGAGGCCAGTTTTATCTGTAGGTCAGTTGAGTCCCAATTTTTGGACATTTGCTTGTTTCCTGTCCGATTACTGTGAATGACGGCCATTATCACCATCAAAGTGTCACTATACATCTGCAGTATTTTTTTAATATGGTACAACTTATTATCTGTCGCAGTCTGAGTCACAGTCTCATCCTCACCACAGACTGTTGTTGTTAGGAATGTTGCATGTTGGGTTCACCAAACAGAAAAATATCACAGATTGGGCCACAAATAAGATAAAAAAAATAACAAACACATCCGAATCCGGTCCGTTTATATTTACTGTCCACAATGACTTTCTTAATCTAAAATCATTTTCATTTCCCTCTATGTCTAATAAAGCATATTAAGTATTATGTGTTTTATAGGGTATAAATGTAGCTCTTTTTTCTTTTTAATTAAAATTGCTTTTACCCTTGCCAGATTTAGTGACTTGTATGATTTTGCAGGGTGAGCGAGGACTCAGAGGTCCACCTGGGCCTCCTCCATCTAACGAAGTGACAGGACAGACCACAATTCTTGTACCGGGACCACAGGTGCTCATTCATTGCTTCAAATATGAAATTAAAAAACACTTTACAATATGTGTTATTAATCATCTTCTGTTTACTTTATACTCCCACAGGGGGAGAAAGGATCGAAGGGTGACAGAGGCGAGAAAGTTAGTATTTTATCACCAGTTGACATGGCGTAAGATTTGTAATAAAGTGTTTTCTCTCACTAATCTGTAATAAAACTCTTGATTTCTTTCTTTTTTAGGGCTTCTGTCTCCCTCATCAGAAAGGAATCAAAGGTGAACAAGGCCCACCTGGACCAAGAGTGAGTTTCTCTCAATCTTATCTACAAAATAGCTAATAACTAAACAAGACATTAATTTATGTTTTGTCCTTCCAGAGGATTTATTTATTAGTTTATGGTCAAATTAACAACAAATTCATGTCTCTGTTTAGGGTAAACCTGGTAAAGATGGAGAGTTTGGAATAAAGGTAATCCTGATCTTTTTTTATATATCTATCTGCAAAGCTCTCCAACAGGAGCTTTCTTTAATAGTTTTTATCTATAATTAATGTGCAACCTATTCTCCTCCAGGGAGAAAAAGGTTCCACAGGAGTTCCTGGATTCCCTGGCTTGTTGGTAACAACTCGATGCTTATAGGCTTTCATATTCTATTTATAATTAAAATGACGTTTCATGTATGTTAAACAGACTGACAAAATACAGGCAATTTTTTTTCATCTGGTTTTAGGGCGAAAAAGGAGAAAAAGGACCACCGGGTTATGTAAGTGATTCCTCTCATTTGTTTTTTAAATTAAGTTTATTATTATTAGTAATAATAATAATAATAATAATAATAATAATAATAATAATAATAATAATAATAATAATAATAATAATAATAATAATA
>CAEGAF010193583.1:0-13473 GCA_903067075.1 Micropoecilia bifurca | reverse complement strand
ATACATATATACAACAAAGCAACAAAGTACAAACAAAAAGCAAATAAAATGCAGCATTAAAGAGACGCAAACAAAAAAGAATACAACCACAAATGAAATGCAGCAAACAAAAAAGAGATACGCAAACAAAAATGAATACAACCACAAATGAAATGCTTTTTTTTCGCTGCATTTCATTTGTGGTTGTTTGCGTCTCTCTTTTTTGTTTTCTGCATTTCATTTGTGGTTGTATTATTTTTTGTTTGTGTCTCTTTTTATGTTTGCTGCATTTCATTTGTCCGCATGTCTTTTTTTTGTTTGCATGTTTTCTCTGTTGCTGCTTATTTGTCGGCCACTGTAGTAATTCATCTTTGAGAAGCAAAAATATGTACAAAGTCCATTTGAGATTCAAGTTTTTGGTTATGTCTCTACTAGCTTCGCACATCTTGAGACTGAAATCTTTGTCCATTATTCTCTGCAAGAGCAAAGAATGTCTATGACCATCAGTCCTCAGGAGTTGTCATAGATTCTCAATTGGTTTCAGGTCCAGGCAGTTTTAGTCATAACATGAGATTGTGAAAAAGATGAACGGGGCATGAATACTTTTTCAAAGACCTGACCATATACATTCTGTAATCTGCAGAGGCTTTCAGTACAATTTTTTCTTTTTTTTGCACCAAAGTTAGCACACTCCATTATGCACCATAAGGTTAAGTTCTTTAGAATTGCATTTGAATCACCAACATATATTTAAGCCTCCCAGTAAAGGATTTTCACTCTGACCTTTACTTCAAATAATCAAGTGTAAAATTAGGAACACCTTTAGTCCGTCTCCAGGGAGCCTTTAGTAAACTCTTTTAAATACCAAATTTGCCCCATGTGTTGTCACTTAGTCTTAATATCTGCACAACAGACACAGAAACATATACAAGAATGCACTCACACATTTGTAACCCCACTTAAATTCCTATATCCCCTCTGTGCTCTGTGACCACTGATTCATCACTTGGATCCTGTGGGTTTTGCCAATGGTGTTCTTTCAGCCACAGAAGGCCCTTTAAGGATATCACCATTTCTCCCTAATGACCTCACCCTCAGCTCAAGGAGGGAGAAGAGAGTTGAGAGCACCAGAGAGAGAGAGAAAGAGTGAGAAAAAGAGAGAGAGAACCAGAATTTGAAATGGAGTAAAAGAAAGAGAGGGTCTTTTAAGATGATAGCAATGTTCCCAGAAGGCCTTGTCTCTGTACAAGGAGTTCTTTAGAGAACAGACGGTCGAGTGTGTCCTCTCAAATGAAGCTACAGTGCAACTGTCCCACTCCTTATTTTCAGCTCTACTGGTGCGTCCCGGACACTGAGAACACATGTTTTCAATCTACCCCATCTTTTTCACTACTCCCACAGTTTATCCCTGCTTCTTTTTCTTGTTTCTCCTGTTCTCACCTCAGGTGTCTCACTTTTTTAATTTGCTGTTTTTTTTTGTTTTTCAGTGTTTTTAATGTTCATTTTCCAAACAAAACCTGAAAACATGAGTGCCTATTTTTATTACCTGCTGTGTGACCTTGCCCATAATCCCATCTGTCAGAGGAAATTGGCCACGGTGTTACACTAGCCCTGTTTCCAGGTTTCTTTTACTATTTATTTTTTATTATCAATGGCATTAAGGGCCTGAGGTGAAGTAGAAAAATCATTTAGCTGAACAAAACATAAAATTAAAATGCAGCATAATAATAATTCCGTGTGTTTTAATTTTAAAATATGTAATGAATAAGTGCAATTTATTTTCTTAAAGCTAGCGTGTGTTAAAAATATTTAGAGACTTTAAAATATGATTTTATTTTGTGTGTTAACCATTACATGAAAGTTGTGTGGGTGTGTTAGTTTATAATTAGCAATTATAAATATTTTAGCACAAGTCCATTCATTAAATATTTAAGCAAAACATTAAATTGTGGCATCCTCATTCAAATGAGGTCTTAATCTCATTTAATTCATACTAGATAGTGCACTGCTCTGGACTGGTTCTCCGCTAAAAGAAATCAATTAATTAGTACTGTAACTAAACAAAATGATAACTTTAAATTAATTTTGAATGAATTTTAACATTTGTTTTTCCTTATTACTACTTGAATGCATTATATTTTAGTAATTAACTGGTAATCACTAAAGAGATAACAATACAAAATGATTAATTTGCCACTCTTTTAAAGGCAAATCACTGTGATCCTATAGATCCTATAAGCCCCGGTTTACTCTGGCACTTTGTACAAAGAAAAAAAACTTTCCCAACTCAAAACCATTGAAACCGACATTGGTACGAAAGGGAATGAGCTCAAATACTGTATGTTCCTGGTGATGTGTTGTGCTGGTTTTAAAGTTAATTCATAATAGTTCATTAAAAAGCGTTAAATTGAACTTACTGAAACCTGCAAAAACCCTGGTTAAAAGATGTCTGGGTAGATGGTGTTGAGGCTGAGCTGAGGTCCATACACAGGATCCTTGTGCATGTCCCTGGGCAGTTGAAGTGATGCAGAATAAAGTGTAGACTCAAGTTTGACATAATCATTTGCCAGTAACCTAACTGCAGGGGGCCTGTAATGTCCTTCAGTCGCTCAAAGGATTTCATAACCACAGATGTCAGTGTGACAGACAGACCTGGAGTCATTTAACACTGTGATGATGCATTTCTTGGGGACCAGGATGAAGCAGGAGGAAACTTCACAGAGCTTCAGATACCTGTATTCACTCAGATTTCTAGGGCTAGTTGGTCTATACAGACCCTGAGGGATGAGGAGGAGACATTGATAGGTTGCTTTGAAAGAGAAAATTAACATGTTTCTCCGAGGTCTTATGTCTAGGCAGGAGATCTAAGGGGAACAGTGTGGTTGGTGTATCGGGAGCTTTTGTCGCAGAGTGAGATATGGACGGGCTGGCGGGAGGTGAGTGGCTGCTTTTCAAACCTGCAGTAGAAGTTGTCATAGGTGTCTGCCAGACAAGGATTCTGTTCAGGGTAAGAGGATGAACTACAGTAGTTAGTAAACATTTTGAAACCAGTCCAAGCATACAGGCTCATCTACTAAGAAGCTGTTGTCTAGCTTATTGTTGTAGTTTCTCTTAGCTGCCCTGATCTCTTTGGTCAGTTTGTTCCTGGCTTGCTTACAGGCACCCAACCCTTCCTGCTGTAAGACTCTTGCTTGAGCCGATGCAGCCATGAAGTGAACAAAAGCTTATTGTTGTTTAGGTTCAAAAGATCTCTGCATAAACATAAACTGATATACGAGATTCGGCAAACGCGCTTAAATATTTGATTGAAGCTCCATAAACATTCCAATCTGTGAAATCAAAGCAGATCTGTGACTTCTGCTCCATCCACGTCCTAACAGCCCTATCCAACAGCCTTAGAAGTTTCAAATTTCCACCTGTAGGTCAGAAGGAGACTAAGCAGACAATGATCAGAATCCCTTACATTTGACAATATGGTATTTTTTTTTAAACCTGTGTAACAATGGACCTGTGTGTTTTTGTCTCTGATTGGACACTTGATACACTTGAAAACAAAAGAGTCTAGGTGTTTTCCCACATCTCTTATTAGCTCAGTGAGCTTCTTTTTGAGTCTCTGATGTGCAGGGTTGTGGTGGAATGTAAACATTGGGCCAAAACAAAGGAGGAGAATTCCCCCTGTGAATAAAACTGTTTCACTCTCTATAAAGAATGTACACCAGCCTTTGTTTATGTAAAAGCAGATTCCACCTCCTATCTTTTTCCCTGAGAGCTCTGCGCTCCGGTCCGCTAAAAGCAGCTGGAACTCCAGCATTAGAAGTGCACTCTCCGGGGTGTGTTCACCGAGCCAGGTTTCAGTGAAACTGTGGGCAGATCAATGGATGTCTGAGTTTATTGAATTGAGAAAGAACAGTTCATCCATTTTGTTAGCCAGGGAGCAGACATTAGCTAGGTGGATTGAGGGCAAAGGTGCGCAGAATCCCAAAGCTTGCCAAAGCTTTGCGAGTGCGCCTGCCCTCTTCTTACCTCTTCTTTGTCTCTAGTCAACCCCATAGAGAGCCAAATAAGTAACTACTGCACCAAGTAAGATGTCAGTAATGTAGAAGTTGATGAAAATTTGAGGAAAAAATACCTAAAGAGAGCTGTCTGATAGTTATAATTTCCTCTCTAGAGAAAGAAACCACAGAGATGTAAATTATTTGTTTTGTAAAGTGCCTTGAGACATTTGTTGTGAATCGGTGCTATATAGATAAAACTACTTGAGACATTTGTTGTGAATCGGTGCTATATAGATAAAACTACTTTGAATTGTAGCTCAATACAACTTAATAGTTTCTTCATTTTCTGTAGGATTTAAACTACTCACCTGTATAACAGAACCTGGATCACAAGGTTTATTTTATTCTCTTTTCTACTCAACAGTTGTGCAGGTCCATCAGGTGTTGTGTAACTGATGCCTCTTTACTCCCCTTTTAAATTGTGTGTTGATAAAGAAGTGAAAATAATTGATCCATTTACGGAACTATAAGCTTAGGGTGAAAAAAAAATATTTGCGAAAGTGATAGTTTTACATTTAAAATTAGAAATGTTTATGGTGAGAAATGACAGTCATTTCACAATAGATATATAATTATAATGTAATTCAATTTGATTTATTCATATACTAAGGCATAGAAAAAGTCAGTTAATTCAATCACATATACATTTTAATTGATTATAGTTATCAAACAGGACATTTAGCTCAGGCATTTCTTCACATTAGTTTAAAACTTTTGTTATCTAAGGAAACCAAGCAGATGGCATAGTCATTGACTCGTAGCATTCACACCTCCTGTAAGAGCGTGCAGCGACAGCAGACATTTGCTTGAGTTGTTGTTGACTTTGCAGCAGTCCCTCATACCGAGCATGCATGTAGTGAACAACAATAAAGGAGCATCAATCAAAAAATAATAAATTGCATGTTTTCACTGACATTTTTTTTTTTTTACAATTTCTTTTTAGTACTTAGTTTCCTATCTTTGAAACTGTCAATCTGATTTAAGTATTTTCTCTAATGATCCTGAAATCCAGACATTCTGCTGGAGAAGACCTGTGAGGCTCAGGAAACTAAAAGAGGGATTGAAATTTTGCATACAAAGTCTGCCAAGAGAGAGTTTTAAAGACTGATGATAATAAAGGAAAACTTAGATGGATGGAGACAAATGAAAGCACTCATTCAGAAAGCATAAAAGAATCTCAAACTCAGAGCAGTCATGCTTAACACTGAATGGTTCCACTTTGGAGCAAAGCACAAAAGAAATTTGAGAATGAAAATGTATCAAGTAAAAAAAAAAAAGCGTAGATTTGGTGGGGTAATGTAAAGGACAGTAAAGGATCAACACAAAGCAAACTCCACTCCTGAGAAACTCTTACCTCAGGGTTTAGGTTCTACCCTTTGAGTGTTATAATAGTAAAATAACATAAACATGTGCAGTGAGAAATTAGAAACAGCTGAAATCTGTATCGGCAGATCAAATCTTTAGAAAAGCTGAACAACACAACATCCTCAATTGTAATTTAATCTAATTATAAAGACAAGTTTTCTGAGAAGGCTTCAGAGGTGTGTTTGAGAACATTGGTGAACAAACACTGTTATGAAGACCAAGCAGCACACCAAATAGATCAGCAATATAGTTCAAGACATCATCTGTCATCTAAGCTGAAAGGCTAAGCAAAGAGAGCATTAATTGCTATTAATACTTTTACAATGTACTGTATGTATTTAAAAACTGGTCAGTGAGTTGTAATGTGGACTGAATAGAAAGGATTTCATTAGTTTGTGAGACATTTTAATTCGCTAAATTCAAGGATGATGATGACTGATGTGATGAAAATGGTTGCTAGTTTTAATTAATCTAATATATAGTGCTGCTATATGAACTAAAAAACAAAACAGTACAAAAAGATTCACCGGATGCTTAATTATAGTGTAGTTTTTGAACTAAGTAAGCATTTATTTAAAAATTTTGCAGCTTTCTATAAATACTAATGCAATACTCTGAGCAACTTGGATGCAGTAAAACTAGAGAAACATTGCTTAAAAATAACACACTGACTACAGGATGAGGGGACAGATAAAATGGTGAAAAATAATACGTCTATACAGTTTAGCTGTGTGAAAGACAGGTTGATGGTCTACAGCAGTGTATGGGTAGCTAGAGATGATTTGAGGAAATATGAAAGGTCATGCACACCTGAAAGGTGCCAAGCTTTTTATAATAGAGTGTTGGGTTTTTACAAGTGTTTGTTAAGCTGTCTGTGGGGACTCCAGGAGTTTGAAGCCAAGAGGCTTTGAGGTAAAAGGAAGTGAACAGAGGGAAAAAGAAGAAAAAAATGAAGCAGAAAAAAGGTGAAAGGAGATGGACTTTTAACGTGAAGAGGATTTAAAGCAACGGACATAACTGATGTGTGATGCTTCAAGGCCTAAAACTTCATTTTTTACCCCCATGTGGGGATAAATATCCACAACCGCAGTAAATTCCTCACCTAGATCTTAGTTCTAAAACACGCTTGCAGAATTTCAGCTGAGAAATTAATGCTTTTGACCTGGGCTCGCTAGAAATGCCAAGCGTTCCATCTGAGGATAAATCTTTATTTTTAAAAATCACTGCCTGTGAGCTATGGAACAGGAAAACGCCTGAGGCAGTGGTAACGATCACCAGAGGTACCTGCTGAGGAAAAGACAAAACAAACAGTGTTAACACCAAAACAGAACAGGTTGCAGATATCTTAAAAGGTTTTTCAATTTATTGATAGATTCATCTTTCAATCTTCATAACTCCCCACCATGAAATATATCTTTGCCCATTTCTACGCTAACTGTTGTTTTGTTTTGCTAACTAAACATGTCTATGGATAGCTTCTTGAATCTGACATAGTGTACCTATCACAAAAATAAAGCAAATTAAAATAGAAGAAAGCTCAATCAGTGAAAAAAAGTTAATTCAGTATGTACATTTTGTGTTTTGGTATTAGCAACATTATCTATATTTGCACAATGCCATGACAATGAGTGTGATTTTGTTATTAATTTGTGCTATAAAATAGCACTATGTACTCTCCAGACTCATAGTGGTATTTTATAGCACAATCAAGTAACTATGCTAGTTGTCATGACATCCTGTACATGTAAAAATAACCTAAGAAATTTGACATTGCATCAAAGCAGTAGATGATGCCTTGGAAGAGGCCTCTGTCTCTTTAAGAACCTCCGACCCATTCTCACACTCCCATTCAGCTCGCCATTACAACTGTTAACTGCGTTGGACTGAGAAGTAGATTACATAAGTTCAGCAGTCTCACACTTAGGCGTATCACAATAAACACCAAATCAATTAATCGCATGATAAATTAGAAGAAACTCAATAAATTTAATTTCCTTATTGTTTTATTGTTTTGTTTTATTACCAACAACTTAGTGATAAAAGTCTTCAGTCTGGTGCTTTGGTCTCAACTATCCCTTTTTTGAAAGATAATTTTATTTACAAAGACTGCGACAGACTGGCGACCTGTCCAGGGCGTACCCTGCCTCTCGCCCGGAACGTCAGCTGGAGATAGGCACCAGCAACTCCCGACCCCACTAAGGGACAAGGGTGCAAGAAGATGGATGGATGGATGGATATTTGCAGTTCCAGTATTTAAATGTTCATTAGAATTTAAACTTTATCGATCCTTGCATTATCACTCCATTACTACTGCTACAATATTGCAATATTATTGTTTATCGCAATAAGTTCTTGGACAATTTAACGTCCAACAAAATTTATTGTGACACGCCTACTCACTCTTTTACTAGGTGTTTGATAATTGCTGCTGCAACTAGTCTGGTTATTTAAAATGCATTTGTACATGCATGTGTGTGGGTGAAAGCTAGATTGGAGACGGAAATTTCAAGGTGGAGCATTGTCTAAATAGGCGGCACATTATATGAACAAGCATCCCCTTGTGGCTGCAATAGGAGATTCAAGGATTTCTCAAACATAAGAACATGAGACATGTTGAATTGTTACTTCAGTATTTGCATATATTTGTAGGATGATCATTTTTTGAGCTGCAGAAACAGGCCCTTTAGTTGGAGTACAGCATAAAAACTGATTGGAAGATAACATATTTTTTTGCTCCTATATAAAAGCCAAGGTGCTGTATTGCATGTTCCCCTGGGTTTGTTTTATTTGAGTTGCTTAATTTAACACTTCTTCGTTGAATGAACTGATTTTCTTCAGCTTTTTGTGTATTTCATGTTGTTTTTGGATTAATGGCTTTTTCCTCTCTTAATGTGATGCATTTTACCATCAATGTTTTACAGTGATGCTGTGCTTCGGCTAAGACAATTGCAAGGTCCTTTGATTTGCATGTTTTGCAACAAAGCAAAATGTGCAAATCTCTCTCTCTCTCGCCCCAATATAATCATTCGTAATTACAAACTAAATGTTTAGTCTGAGTTAACAGGCAGTTTTGTGAAAACAAAGGTTAACTGTTTAATAAATTTAATAAATGTTGCACCACTGGGCATAATTTATTTTTACCATATTATTAAATGCTGAGCCCGCCTCTGGCATTAAATGGATGGAACACGGACGGCAGGTTACACTTATATTCCTCCATCAAAACTGACATTTAGCAGCAAGGATTCCATGACACTAAAAAACTCCCATTATGTTGATACAATGAACAATCAAGCACACCCGCCCGAGCGCAAGCATCAATCACTAGGGACGTTAGGGAGTTCAGGAATCAAAATAAACTAGGAAACATTATGTGAAGGTGATAAGCTTATGCAGTCTGGCAGTAGTGAAAATATAAACTACCTATTGTTTTTTATAATTTTCTTGATTTTATTTATTTATTTATTTATTGGGTGGTAAAATTTCCAAGTCAGAAAGTTAATGAGAACTGGGGAAATAAGAAAGACTGAACCTAATTTGTAGATATTTTATGTTCTTTTTTTGGGTTGTTTTTTGGTAGCCTCAGGTGAACAGGGGTAACAATCTTTTCAGTTGATGTGTAGTGATGGTGTTAATGGACCCATTCAGTTTCCCAGAAAAATATTTCTTAAACATGGACAAGAATGGTGGTAATTTTATCAATTTTTTTCTGTTTTCCATCTTTTCTGGGGTTTTTTTCACTGACTTGTCCTGAAGCACCTTGATGGAAAGTGTCTCAATGTCAATGATACACTCAGTGGACTAGTACATGTTCAAGCCTTGTCCTTTGAAAAGGAGGACCACCATACAAAATATTCAAGCTCCAAGAATAGAATATCTGCATGTGGAACACCGATTTTGCAAATTGACCTTTGGGTGATTGGAAAAGAGAAATAAGAGAGGAAAAAAAAAATCTACTGTAAACATTTTAGATTTTTGCATGTCTTTATTTTTTTCTAAGACACTGTGTCCTCTGGTCCCTATTTAGCAGACTAAACCCAATGTGTTATATATGTTTTAGCATCTATGACCTCTATGGATTAGTGTCTGGAGGATTTTGCTTAAAGCACAGTATTTGCACAGTGTCTTTCCTGCTGATATCACAAAGAACCTCAAAATTCTGGCCTTGATGGAAACACTCTATCACCAAAGCACTTGTGGCCTTAACAACTTTAATCAATCCGGTTAATTGCTCATATGTGACACTGGCAGTGACGACAATGTCATCCATTTTCCATATCAAATAGATCATTAACTTGATGCTTTACATACTGAAGTTTAGCTCGGTTGCACTCTCTCTCCCTGTCTCTCTCAACAGTGAGAGAGTGCCATCTCTCTCACTGTTGCCAGCATCATTAGCAGTGGTCTCAACCAAAGTGCTTTAATTAGGATTACCTTGACTTGCAATGTAGCTCATTAAGAGCAGATGAGTCACTGTAAAACATTAACACTTGCGTCCTGGTTTTGTGATCTTACAAAAATAATTTCTAATAGGAGTAATTATAGTGGTTGGTGCTTGAATCAAGATCCTGTTCCATCTCAGTCAATTATTTTACCAGAGTCCCAATATTACATAAAGTGCAGTGATACTATTGTGACATATTTCTAGCTAATTTGCTAAATAAAAATGAGTGTATTTCTGCAGGACAAGTTTTTAAATCTCTTACACATAGGAATAGTTTAGTTAACTATGTATTAAATATGCAGAATATAAAGACTGTGACACATTTTTAATTCCAGTGCTGCAGTCTGTTGTAGCATAGAGATTAGAAAGAAAATGTCACTACTGTGATCAAATGGTGTATGCCAGGAGTCCAGCTCTACAGAGCCAATGGCCTGCAACTTTTTGATACATTTCCAGTCCAGCTCATCTAAATCAAAAGTATAGGTCAATACCAGGCTAATCTTGATGACATGTTTAGTAGGTTATTCGTGCATTTTGATCTGGTGTTTTAGAACAGAGATGCATCCAAATGTTGTAGTAGAGTGGAAGACTTGAGTGGAGAGTCTTGGTATAGAGCAAATTTTAACACAATTAGCCATATTTTTTCACCTCTTAACAAGTCATGGGTGAGATTCATTATAAACCTTTAAGCTTGATTTTTCAGATCTCTTTAAGTTAGAAAATAAATGAATAACATTGTACACACTCATTCATTAATGTCAGATGCTTACATACACTAAATGCCTGATCCACAAAAATTCCAAATAAGAAGTGCTAAATTGCATGGACAACAACAACAAAAATTTTTTTTACATGGGTCTGCAACTTCTGGCAGCTCGTCTCCCTCTAGCCATGTACTCTCCAACTCAGTCAACTCAGTATTACTTTTAATATTACTTTGCCAATTAAAAAAATGTATATTACCATATTTTCCGCACTATAAGGCGCACCTAAAACCTTTTAATTTCCTCAAAAGCCAACAGTGCACTTTATAATCCAGTGCACCTATATGGACCAATATTGAGCCACAACAAGTCTAGCAACTACGGTAAGCAGCCGTCGACTTCATTTTCGCCCATAGAAGAAAAAGCACGTGGTACATGCTAATGATGTTAATAAAGTTTGACTGACCTATCTATCTACCGACCTGATAATCAGGTCGTCTGCAGGTCATTTAGCACCACGTTCTCCATGCACATGCTGTGCGCGAACTGAGACGGGTGATCGTCGTCCGGCCATGCCGTGGCCCAGTCGCGGAAGGCTCTCCTCGTCGATCGGAGTCGGACTGTTTTGTTGACATTCACTTTAGTGCAGCTCCATCTAGTGGATGCATAACGTAACTCCAGCCTCTATTCTCTGCGCCTTATAATGCGATGCTCCTTAGGAAAAAAGTTTTAAAATAGGCCATTCATTGAAGGTGCACCTTATAATCCAGTGCGCCTTATAGTCCGGAATATACAGTACTTACTTGCATAATAACTTATTACAACACTGAGGTTGGAAAATGTTCTTGTGCAGAGGACATTTCCTTTTATTTGCTTTACCTTTAATATCCTTTGGGCTCCTCTATGGTGTTCTGGTCTCTGGTGGCTGTTTTGTTTCCTAATCCCAATATTTGTGGCGTTTTTCATTTTGGTTTAATTGCATAGATATTGTCCACTGTCCGGCGGCATTAATCTATCCCATGAAGACATATTTTGCCTGCACAATTTGTGGAACATGCAGCAGATAATTATAATCAGCATCACTTTTTCTGGGCTACATAGATGCACTGCTGCAAGTCATGCAGACCTAATGGTGTTATGCTGCAGTAAAGTGATGATGTTCTGTAATTACTTATTAATTCTGCAGCATTGTTGGAAGATATTTTATTTACATTATCTTTACCTTATATTCTTTATATGTTCCAAATATTTGACAAGCAATGTCTTCTGTCTTTGTGTCTACGCTTGCTTTTCACCATGCTTATCACATGCTTGCCAGTTAGCACTCGCGTTTCAGACATGCTATATAAAGATGCAAAAACAGCACTCACAGTGTGGTTCAGGTTTAATCAATTGCATTGGGAGTGGTAAATAATCACTTTTGCTGGGCGGATTTATTAAGAGCGCACCTGAACATGATAAAAATATTAAGAAAGCAATTGTGGGCCTATACAAATCAGGTTCATCCCTGAGTACAAATACCAGATACATGAAGTGCAATCTACATATATTCTAACTATATTTAATGGGTATAAGCCCCAGGAAATGTCCATCCATCATATTGGTTGTTTGCCCCAGTAATTAATATGTTCTGGAGTGAAATGTAACAACCTTATATAAGTGAAAGATGGTACAATGCTGGCTGAAGCTGCTAAGACAAAATTATCCCCAGTGAAACTAGTAATTTACTACATGGTCTCAAAGGCCACTCATTTTGATAGAAGCCATTACAATGAGTGAGGAAGCAACATAAAAGCCAGACAATGTTTTGCAATTGCTCACCTGGACAAACACCTTATCTAATTATTTAAAACTTGTCCCAGTCTTTCTCAGTTTTCCTGATTAGCCAATCATTGGCTGCCTTGTATGTATCCTCAATTATTGTTTTGACTTGCTAAATAGATGGTTTATGTATAGAATGCTGATATCAATTTGTATTCTTAGACAAAATAAGTTAGCTTCTGTTCAGCTTTTCCAACTTGTAGCATAACAGAAAAAAGTTATGATTATGAATTCCAAGTAGTTCTATACTGCAGTGTCAGCAATTCTTTTCATCTGCTGCTGAGAAAACCACTGCTGCATGCTAAATCTAACTCGGGGAACAATACAAAAAAGGCAGACCGTGAGGACCTCAGAACTTGTGAAAGTGGGCACTCTAGAAATTATGGAAGAGTTACTTAGAGAACCCTAGAACAAATAACAGTTTAATATTATGCAACAAAGCTGTTTAATTTTGCAACACAATGGAAATCTAACATGTACTGCAGGCTAAAAGTATTTGAGATTTTCAGAAATCTAAACTTTAATGCAGAACTTTTTGTAGCTTTTGCTATTTAGTGGTAAACTTTATTAAAATATTTATTTAAAAATCATTCTTTAAGTACTTGTGTAAGATTAGCAGTATTTCTGCTTCATAAACAATATTATTTATTAATTTGGTGTTAAAAGATGAGCATTTTTTTTCTAACGAACTGCCACAAAGTAAGTCAAATTTTTACCTTTGGGTTGAAAGTCTGTTTTATTCACCACCTTTAACAAAAACCCCCAAACATTTTCACTTTTCTGCAAAACTCACCAACTGTACAGTTCTTGATAAGTAAGACAAGCAGTATTTCAAAATAGCAGAAGAAATTTTATGTTTTTTGAACAATACCAAAATTTGTTGTTAATCTGTTGCTAAGATATGAATGTGTTTTCTTGTAACCAAGTGACATGAAGTAAACATCTGAGTTTTACTTTTGCAAAATTTACTAACTGTACATTTCTTGTGTCTTAAGCCGATAAAGAGAATCTCAAAAGAGCTTATGTTTTGTTATGGTCTGGCTCTTAAACCATAACAAATGAAGGGAAGCAACGCATGGAATAACTTAAAAAGGAATTTATTTAA
>CAEGAF010193578.1:0-10179 GCA_903067075.1 Micropoecilia bifurca | reverse complement strand
CTGTGGGAGGAAACCGGAGAACCCGGAGAAAACCCACGCATGCACAGGGAGAACATGCAAACTCCATGCAGAAAGGCTGGGGACGGGAATCGAACCCAGAACCTTCTTGTTGCAAGGCAACAGCTCTACCAACTGCGCCACTGTGCTGCCTGAATTCCCTTCTAAAATAAAGAAATTATACCCAAACACAAATTCTGCAACATTTTACACAACTCTCTAATCATTTTCTAATTTTGATGACAACAATTATTATTAAATAAGTAAATAGGGAGGCATTTTTCATACTATAAAGTTAGCCTAGCTAATTCTAGGTGTAACATTTTACCCAAAACTCAAATCTTTAAATGATTCCCATAGGATATGCCAACTATCAACTACTGCATAAAACCACAAATGTGAGATTAATTGGTTGTATTAAATTCCCCATCAGGAGTGAGTTTTGTCGCCGTGTGATGGACACATTCACGATGTGTCCCACCTCTGACCCAATCACCACTGGAAACAGCCACTAGTCCACACAGATAAGCAAATGTACACAAAGGATGAATGCTGAAGAAAAAATGAGTCAGAGGGAATAAACTGCAGCTCATACAGTACTGATCATGATAAAATGTATTTTATTTTGTTTACCTAGACCTCTAATGTCCTATGCAGAGATAACTGTAAACAAACTATAGATTGCAATGCAATCTAATGGCCTTTGACAACATTAATGTTAGCAGCTGAACAAAAAGTACATGATCATCATTGTGCTTAATTGTTTGGTTAGATACCCCTGCTTGAAAAGATGGATTCAAAGTTTTGTTATAGACAATGATTAATGTTACCTTTTTAGTTGTAGTACATGTGAAAGGGTCAGGTGACTGTTTTAAAGCCTTAACTGAGACTTTATGCTGATCTGGTCAAAAAGACTTTCAGTTATAAAATGCTGAGAATTTTATTGCAACACCATAACTTTAGAGGTTTGCCTTTTAGCACCTACAGATTCATGCTTGATCAGCGTTTACTCATTGATATACAAATGAACAAATGTGAAACAAAATGACAAAGAATTACTGTACACAGACTTTTACAAAGCACATTTACCTTGTTTTAATTTTGTTTCTGAATATGATTGCAATTTATTGATTATGCTAACACTGTTCTGGTTTAGTGTCACTAAAGTGCTTCATGAATATGAGAGCATGACTGACATGTTTATTTAAAACTGCTTCTCAACAACTTTTTTTGTATTAGTCAAATAAACAAAATAAGACGGTTTTAGTGATTTAAACCTTCAAGTTTTATTTTAGGAGTTAGAGAAGAAACAGTTGGTTTTCCTCTGTAGGGTGACAAAATATGCATATTTTCCTCTGTTTCATATCCAAAAGAAGATTTATTATTTAAATGCGCCCATGTCCTAAATTCTTATTCGGTTTTATTTGTATTTGATCTGATTTGAATTCTATTTAATCAACTCTAAATTCATAAGAAAAGCCTAAAATAATTCAGCTACGGTGAAACTAAGTGCAGCAGACTGTCTCTTAGCAGCGGAACAACTTCTGCTTTTAGCTATAACTGCAGGAAGAGTGGCAACAGAGATCGATGCCCTGAAAGAAACATTTTAAATAACAGCACAATAACACGTAAGTTTAAAGTACAAATAACTGAATTATCAAAAATATTATCACGTCTTGATCATAAGGTTTAGCCATATGACCTTAACTTTTTGTGACTTAAAATGACAAAGGTCTCAACACCTGTGACATTTTAAAAGGTGTTTTAAAATGACAAAGATGCAAAACCAATGTTTTACATCTGTCGCAGCTTAGCGACTGAGCGATACTTGGAACAAAGCAAATAAAATATATGACCTAAGTGAGAAGGCGCTCCCGTGGTTTCTGACAGTGGCAGGGAGAGATGTGTCAATAAACCATATATGTACCGCCCTCAGACCTGAGACGTGGTATTGGCCTGTGACGATTACTCTTGGCCACTTTTTTTTGTTGCAAAAGGCTAAAGGCTAAAGGCAAAAGGCGCACTGCTTTGCAGGTTGCAAAGCAGTGCGCAAGACAATTGCTCAGTCACAAACTAACCACAACAAATGCTACAGGTGCAAGAATGAATCGTTGAGACACAGGCAGGCAGGAAGAAAGAGTTCAGTCTGTTTGTTCTCCTTTAGCCATTTGTACAAAACCCGGCTGACATAAGAGGAATTATCGACTTTAAGCATATTATCCATTAGCATAATCATAAATATGTAATTCTAAAATTACCATAAATTGAGAGAAAAGCAAAACCGAAGAGAAATTCCTTGTTTGTTTGCACAATCTTGCCAATAAATGCAATTGCAATTCTGTTGTGAGAATTATTAATAGCAGAAAAGAGTTGCAATTTTTTTTACTGTTTATTTCAAGACTATGCAAATTGTGAAACAAAAGCTTTTCCAGTAGTTCATAGAGAAGCAGCTCTTCAGCTGCAGCTAAAACGTTGGTTCAGTTTTGCTCATTCAGCTCAAAGCAGAAAAAAGACAAGCTAGTTATGCAATAAACTATTTGGTAAGACTTTATTTGAAAGGGGTGAATAAGACTGACATGAACTGTCATAAACATGACATAGCACCTGTCATGAACATGAATAAGCCTTCATTAATATTTATTAATGTTGTCATAAAGCGTCATTCGGTAAATTATGACAATTTTAATACAAAGTTGACATTATTCAAAATGTCTTTGTTATGACAACTTGACATTAACCAAGAAATCATTACTGATATAAATTTGTTCTAAAGGTATTACTGATTGCACTTTAAAAATTAGGTAACTTTATGTTATTAAAGGTAAAGTTTAAACAGTAATGTTCATCTTTGAAGAACTAGATCAAAACCAGTCTGAGCTACACCACCAAGCAAAAGGCAAAGCACTGGTGAAGTAACTTAAACAGCAAACAAATACAGCTGAAATCTCAGCATGTTGTATGGAATAAAACTAAACCTTTCCAGTTGTAAGGAAGGAAATATTCAATTAGCTACTCAAAATATTCAACATAAGTAATACAGTTTGAGCTACTGAGGAAAATATGTGAACTCATACATTTAAGAAATATAAAGTTCTCTTAAAGTGATACCCTTCCTTATTTTTGGTATTTTCTATATAAATATTTAAATCCCAATTAAAGTAAAAGAGGAAAAGTTTAGACTAACTTAAAGCAGCAAAATCAGAACCTCAAAGAGCTGCCTGGTGTGATTCCAATATTAGTGAGATAGTAATATTCTCATGCATTTGACTCTAACTACCTATATTTTACAGTTTTAGTGACTAAGATGCTAAAATTCACAAAAAGAGACAGAAACATCATGTAATAGTGAAGAAAAAAGAGTCAGGAAAATTGAGGATTGATCGGAATCGATATTCTCTTTGCAATGTTCAGCTTTAATACAAGTATTATATACATCACATAGGGACCTAGTCTGATCTGATGTCAGATTATGTTTCTATTTATTCAGTTTATTTCAATTTCTGGTTCCAACTGTCACCCACTGATGATACCTATTCCTCCTCTCTGCCTCACAGTTCCTTCTGCTGCGGTAAGAAACATACATCTGGTGGAAAGTACTCAATCCAATCACTGACTGATGGTAGCAGGGCTCGGGATGGCACCGGCCCACATGATTCTCTCTTTATTTTCCCCAGCAGAGTCAGACCTACATAACCGAAGAGAATGAGGCAATGTTCACCCAGCCATCTGATTTCAGATTAGATACTATGCGCCTGCCACAAGGCAAGAGTTGCCACGGTATGCTCCCAGACTGTGGTCACACAGAGAAGAACCTTCTGGATGGTACCCAGAACAAAAACGCACTAGTCAGCAAAAAGCCACACGTCTGTGGTTTAGCGCTGGTGTTGTGTCATGGACAAAGTGTGAAGCACGCCGACCGTTGTCTCCATGTCTGGCGGTATGAAACGCTCAGTGTGAGGCTCGTAAGCAAGCGAGAGAGAAGGAGACAAAATATAAAATAAATTCCAGCCGAGGGAAAAAGACAAAGATGCTCAACTATCAGAATACTAAAGAGTTTCTGCTTACTGAGCACAACAGTGATCTCTCCAAAAACATCGGCAGCTCAGAAGAGAAGATTATTTCTAATTGTCTAAAGCTTTTAAGTATACTGACAATCAAGATTATTTCAGTGTTTTTTTTAACAGTTAAACCTTCCAGGCTAAAGAGGAACTTTGGGTGAAACTTTTATAATATAAAAGTAAAGCTCCATTACTTTTAAACTTGTAAACACAAAAGGGAATTATTCTTGAAGTCGTTCTCTTGTGTCTTCTCAGTGGAAACGACACACAAAGGCACAAGTGAGCCATTCGGTTTTTATAGAGAGAATTGGATAAATGGCAGCGGCATAATAAAAAGAAGCAAGCGGTCAGGATTCTATTATTGATGGCCTTTAAATGATAGAGGAGGCTCAGCAGATTGTGTATCATTTCATCAATCATTTATAGTCAAGCTAAGAGCATCAGTCTGTGTGCCTCCCTCTAAGAAAGCAGAAATCAGAGGAGAGTAGGGCAGCCTCCCTATTCAGCTACAACCCACAGCCAAATGTTTCTTTATTTCAGCACACAGGGACTCACAATGACACGCTTCCAAAAGGACCAGTGTGAGAAACTTTGAGGTTATAGTAAATTCTCAAGAGAGCATGGTTGCACAGAAATTTGTTTGTGGTTCGATCGAGCTCTTTCAACGGGCCGTCAGAGTGGCAAAGAACACATAATCATGGCTACCCGCATTCCCACATCTTTCAGTGACTGTGAGAACCAAGAGGCAACCCCAAGCACCCGAGTCTCCTCAGACACGACTAAAATCCAACTGCTTACTGGAAAATCCCTTCAATCACTATTTGTATGTCTTAGCTATCCCACAAGCTTCAGGGATGATAGATTTCTGTTTTCAGCCGAGAGGAATTTTGCTTTGCTAAACAAAGATGACATAATGGCCACTTGTTAAGACAACTTTGATTTAAACTAGGCGCCTTTTTCTTCATTTTTGAAAAATTGGCTGATACTTGCACATGAAATTGATCTTACTCTACAAAGGTCTGAAAATCTGTCACTGTCTGCTTTTGCTCTGCAGTGAGAGAGGATGGACTGATAGACCCGCCAAGAGGGTCACTGCACAGTCCTCAGGTGACAATAGTCACATCATCATTGGCAACTTTGTTGCTAGATTTAGCAAGTTTTCAGTGTCCTTTGGCAGCGTCAGTTATAAAAGATGAAAAAAATCATTGGTATCGGCAAGTCGGGCTTTTTAAAGATCGTTGAGCAACCAGAAAACTGCAATCGGTGCACCTCTAACTTTAAGAGTTACAGTAGGTTTTTAGTTAACAGGACAAAGCACCAAAGTTCAACTGCTGGATGGCTCAATCACATACAGCAACCTACAGCTATACAAACAATTTGCCTAAACTTATGCAAATTGTTTCAGGGTTTGTTTGCCATGGTTTACGTCACAAATCTGATAACTCTTTCCACCCAGACCAGTCCACAATGCCAGATATGATATCTGAATTACCAACTGTGATGACTTCACAACACAAAAATGAATAATTTAAAATACTGGTAAGGGGGTGGGTTATTTGCATTGTGGCTGTGCCATTTCTAAGTTGAACTGCTATGTTAGTGCTACTGGGTTTTTTTTTTTATAAGTTATTCAAAAAAGTCTCACTATTCAGAATTCCAAATATAATAAGACTGAAGAGGAAATAAACAATAGAAATATGTATTACTGCAAACTCTAAAGCAGATAATGCATTTCTATTACATGCTTTACTTAAGTTGTAATAATGAACACTGTGTTCCAACCAAGTCATTCTAATCAAACATTTGTCTGTGTATTATAGTCTGTGTATTTTGTTCGTAAGCGAACAAAATGTCCAACTACAGGATGAATTCAGCTGCTCAATAAAAAGAAATTATGCTATTTTTGTTGGTTACTTAGTTATGCCTGTGTTTTGTCTCTTCAGCTCATCGTCATACATGGTGTTTACGTTATTCTGGTTCATGACAAAACCAAACAAAAAAGCCAACTTCCCCTGCATGCTGACACCTAACTCCAAGTCCATCCACACTTCTGACCACTTCAACTTCTGAGAAAGTTTAAAAACCTGAATAACTCAGCTCATCAGACAGTTAAGGAGACAATTCTCTAAATAGAGCCAAATAGAGGAAGACAGTCTTGTGGTGAGAAAATAAAATAAAAATCTAACCATTCTGTGTGGACAGACTATTATATTCAATGATATATTAATGTGAACTAGTGGCGGCATCCTTAATTAGAGCTGTGAACATGATTTGATTCTAAATAGCAACATCGGTGCAATGATAGGAAATGACTGCGAACAGCACAGATGTGATATCTGAAAATGAATGCTTCTCTTTTAACTGGAACAGCAGAAGCACAGCAGTGAATATGTTACGCAAAACACCAAGTTTTGACAGGAAGTGGGTCTAAAACATCTAACAAAAGTTAGTCTAATTGTGAGGCTTTGACAAAACAGCAAATGTTGTGAACACAGATGCCAGTGAAAGCCTGGAAAACATTGGTCATTAAACTGACTTTACAACCTAAATTAGCTGTTTTTACTCCAAGCTAACCTCTGCTCCTCTAAGCAACAACATGTCTTCTAGATCAGAAAAAAAAAGAATTACTAATTCAGCAGCCACATCAAAAGCTAGAGATGTAGGAACTGGTTCTTTCCTTAAAATAGTGGCTGCAAAATGGCTAAAAGGCTCTTCAGAAACAAATCAGACTTAAATGACTTCAGGAAGATGGATCACCAAGACTGGATGAAAAATGGGACTACTACTAGAAATTACAGCAAAGGAGTCTTCTGATCAAACTGTCTTTTTTCTAATGAAATGAAATAAATCTGGGTAAAGACATTTGTTGCTTGAAATGTGTACATCTGCAGGTCAGGACTGCTTCTAAATATACCAGCTCAAAGTCAGCAAAAAGTTCAAACTGGCGAGACAATAAGAGGAAGCATTTTCTCTGTCAAGATCAGACTAGCTGTTGTCTGAAATGCATGTCAAGACATGCTATGTGTATATTTCAATTGTAGAAAATAAATAGGGGCGTTTTTCCTCGGACAAAGATTTTAATTCTACCATGCACACAAAAAACAATCTTTGCCAAAACATGAACTATTGATAAGCTGTAAAGTTATACACTACAGATGGTCTAAAACCTCTGCAAACAAGCTGCACTTGAAGCATCCAATTAAAACAATAGCTTTTGGCATTAAAAAAACACCAACTCAACACATGACAAAGCTTTTATGTTATCGACTCCTCCTGGGCTCAAACACACCCTAACATCAACAGTGATTCACGAGCCTGCTTGTTGTTATGGTGATGTGGCGCACCACCCGAGTACTTCCATATTGCAGCAAGGCTCCACCTTAAACAGATGGCTTCGATTTGAACAACTCACCTTGCCTGCTCTCAAAGTCACATGCGCACCACTGCCAGTGCACCACAGGTAGAGTATTAACTGAGTATTTGTGTTATGATGTTTGATGGAAGGAAGAATAACAAATGGCATTTTGAATTGAATTGAACTGAACAATAACAACTCTAATCACTGCAGAGACAGTGGAAAGAAATCAAAAATGGAAATGACAGAACAAATTAGGATAACACACTTTTTAAAAGTCAGATCCCTCTGAAATGTAATTATCATGTATTGAGTGATGTTACATCAAGTCATTTGAATTAATGTGCGTCAATTAGAAATGCATTAATCTGCAAAGTTCCCCTTGCCTAATGTGCTTTTATCCAACAGTCAGCGTCATTTTACCACCCACACGTTTTTCTCTACAGTGCAGGATAGACGGTGCACTACTGTGAATGCCAGTTACACTGAATGGGGCTGAAACCTGTTAAACAAGTTCCTTGAAAACTACTTGTTTTTTTAATTTTTTTTACCCTCACTGCCTGCTTATGGGGGAAGAGGACAAAAGGATAAACTTGTTGGAAGATGAGAAAGCCAAGCTGCAGGGAAGCAATGTAACTTCAAGCCTCCAAACAACAAGGACAGGTCTTTCCCCTTTCCTTCATTTTTAAAGGCTAACCATAAACAAAATCAAAAGAGGAAGACTGTGTAGGAAGTTGTGTCTGCTACAATTGTGGGGTAAAGGAGAAAGATGTTGACATTTGAAAATAAGTGACAGTAGACTTTACCATTATGCTAAAAACTGTCCAGATAAAAATCAGCAGGCCAAAACAAGTCGTGACATTAGAGAAGTGTTCTCCTTCTGCACTTCCTAAAAAACAAAACCCTGCACGGAAGAGCTTTTACTATTGACAGATATAACAACTATTGATTACTGTGTAAGAATAGTGTCAGAATTTCAGGGTGTGGCACTAAATATGCAAAGGGGGGAAAAAATCTCAGGAAAACGATCCTGACAAACTGATTAGTGAGAAAGGCGCGTTGTTGAAGCTACTTTACAAGAAAGGCTGGTTTACAACCATTACGTTGAACATGTACAAGGAAGCGTAACTAGGTTAGTTTAGCTTTTTGATAAACAACTTGCCGAAATACTCCTATTACAAGCAAGCATGCATTTTTAGAATGTACCAACACAAACAAGAGGAAAGACAAGAATCTTTCCAACAGATATCTAACCTAACCAAACATTCTCGCTTACCTGCCGACAAAATTTTCCAGGACTGAGCTTTTCCCTGCACTCTGTCCGCCTACCACAGCAATCTGAGGAAGGTCTAAATTGACGCTCTGACCAATTGAACTGAAGGCGTCTTGTAGCTTGTTGATGAGGGGAATCAGGTCTTCCATGCCCCGGTTCCCCATGGCTTCGTTAGCTCTGAGAGCCCTTCAACACAACGCAGACCGGAGGCTAATGTTAGCTTAGCAGCGAGCTGCTCTCGGGTTACTCTGAAAGTGTTCAGCAGCCGCCGCTTCAAGCAGCTCGCTTCCTGTAATCTCACTTTGAAAACCGGTGCGTCTGTCTGACGAGGGTAATTCAGAGAAACATAACTTTGTCTTCTTTAACGCGCATTAATTGGGACCTCGGCGAGAAGAAACGGACGGAAAACTCGCAAAACAAAACTTCCTCTACACAAACGCTATCCGGTTTGAGGACATGACGTCAGATCGAAACCGGCGAGAATAAATCCGCCTTCTTTTTTTTTTTTTTTACAAAACCGAGACGTCTATTGGCTAATTCACAAGACTCTCCTCAGAACTATGTTTTCATTGGGTGTTCAAAAGGTGTGTTCGTCATGCTGAACAAGAAACGCGTTCCTAATTGGTCAAACAAACTGTCGGTCGTTTCCACTTCATGTCAACAGTCGGAGGAAATATGGCTGCCCCCATAACCTCTGAAGCAGATGGAAATATCAAAGAAAACAGCATGTTTTTAAAGAAAACTTTATCCGCCGTTCCCCCTCTTACTCTGAGGATTGTTGCAGAGTGTCCCGTGACGAAAGCAAGAGCTTGTGATCTGACTCTGCCTCACTCCAGCGTCAGCACGCCGGTTTTTATGCCTGTTGGGACGCAGGGGACCCTGAAGGGGATCACCGCGGATCAGCTGGAGGCTCTCGGTTGTCAGATTTGCCTGGGGAACACGTACCACCTGGGCATGAGGCCGGTAGGTAGATTAAATTGTCGACGTTTGTGTTTTCTTTAAACATATGTTTAGATGTAAATATGTTTAGAGTTATTGGCTGTAATCCCCTCAAACATTGTAACAGTTCTGGACATAATTCACCCATCAGATACTGTTTCCCCATCTGTTAAATTGAGGCAACGGTATCGGATGGATGATTTTTTTTAAAACTGCTAATTTTTCACCAATATAGAGCTCTCCTGTTTTCATGTGGTTACAACCCTAACTCTAAGTCCAAATGTTAGCAGATGTAAATGCAAAATCAACAAATGATACAACATTAATGTATTATCTCACTATATTATTTTGTAGGGCTGTATAATAATATCGATATCACGATATATATCGATATTTTCTTTCCTAGAAAAAAATCGATATTCATCTGCAAGTATCGTAACATCCAACTGTCACCTTTCTCACTCATTGCTTGCTTCGCATCAGGTCATCAGGCTTAGAGTGATTCCTTCAGATGTTAAGTGTCAAGGTTAAAAAGGTATCAAACTATTCAGAGCAGG
>CAEGAF010193557.1:0-19131 GCA_903067075.1 Micropoecilia bifurca | reverse complement strand
TATATAGATAGATATTTATATATATAGATATATAGATATCTATCTATATATATATATATTTAAATATATATATATAAAATATATATATATATATATATATTTTTTTTTTTTTCTATTTCATTCACCCTTTAAGCTTAACAAATAATTCTCAGAGATAATATATCCTGGTATCCTGTTGGTTTCATGTGAAGCTATTGAGTCACAAAAAAATTGTGGACAAATTAGACATCAGCCATTTGATGATGCAAATACTTTCAGACATTTCACTTTTTTTTCTCTCCATCCTTTCAGCCTCTTTGTCACAAGCGGCACCCAAAGTAATCAAGCTACTAAGGGTGATAAATAATCAGGCTACTATGATCTTGGACAGGAAGCCTATCAGATCAATTCTATATATTATATGGCATCCTGTTCAGAAACAGTATATTATGAAACCCGTTTCCAAATGTTTATATAAGGTAAGACGACACAGGTGCTTATTGACCTTTGTTTCCACTCGGGGTTTCTGTTTCATTAAAACAGAGCATCTGGTGGGAATTGTAAAGTGACTTTAGGTAAAAACTTTCAGCGACAAATAATATATGAGGGTAGAGCAGTGCAGCATATTGGGAAGAAATAAAAATCTGATATGTGATAATGTTTGTGAATGCTGCAACAACAATATGACTTGTGACAAGCAAATAAGCAAACAGTATGGATGTCTTCCTACTTTGGGTTTATGGCAAGTTTAAACCTTTTAAAAAATGAATTATCCATCCAGCTACAGGAAAATAAAATCCCTATTTCCAGCTCATCCACACCAGCTGCTTAGGCACTGAAGAAATAGCTTCTTAATGATTTTACCACCTTACCCTCCTCTTTAGCCTGTAAAAGATTTTTATGTGCTGCAATAAACAGCTATTGTATCCAAATATATACCAGACACAGAAAGGATGAACATCCTGAAATAATTAGCCAACATTTATTGCAGTTCAGGCAGTTCCTCTGCATATTTATATTGGATACGACTATACTGACTATAGAATTCTGATATTTTGTCCTGCCTTGCATGAGACCACGAAATGTGGAATTCCTGAACTGCAAACTCAAAATAAGACATCATCTTACAGTACAATTAAGCAGAAATAGCAAAGAGGTTGTCATTTAAACCATCGATTTTGTTTTCTTTCATTTGATGGAGTCATCTTTTACCATCAATGATTGTGTCTTGGATTGTTGGAGGCTTTTACATTGTTTTGTTTATCTCAAACCAACCCAAACTATGAGAGCAGGTGTGAAAGAAAATGTTGAAGTGTGGGAAACTTGAATACTACTGAACCAAAGAAGTAAATTAACACTGTCTAATATATGAATAGATTGGATTTTTGCTTTGTATGTGTTCACATAATGCATTTAGTTTGTAGATTTCCCTTTTTCTCTCCCTTCTTCCAACATGTTGATTCACCTCTTGCGCATTTAAGCACTCCCATTGAACTACCAAACTAAGGCTTAGCCTAAATTTAATTTAAACATTTTTCAACCAAGATCTGGCAAAAGGCAGGAAAAAGCACAAAAGGAGTTTGGCAAATTGGAGAATCAGGAAAAAGAGAGCAAGTCATAGAAGGCTATGAAAGCTGCTTAAAAGTGAAAAGGGTTGGATCGAACAAGTTTTTTACTGCCATTGCCAAGATAAATGGCAGTAAAAAACAAACCTGTGATAAATCTAAACTTAAACCTGTCATATGAAAATACAGCTGTTATCTGGGAGTGATGCATGCATCGTAGTGGGAGGGCCGCCCTACCTGCAGTGGACCACTACGGGGCCAGCATCGGGAGGCGTGGAGGCTTTCACCCTTCGTATAAAAGCCAGCAGTCCAGTGGCATGATAGGGCACGCCATGTTCAGGCCAGGATGTAAAGTGGAACTGACGGACCTCATGCTTGGTTGAGTATCCTCTCTGTCAACAGGAAGAGAGTTTGTTTTTACGAACAGGCGTCGAAACAGTGAAAAAAAATGAATAGCTACTCCCCCATTTTATGTCATCACTCCATTCAATCAGAGGAATGTACAGATTTTACTAAGCTTCATGGAAACTGTAAAAATTATAATTATTGCTCAATTCTAGACCTAACCTCATCAGACACTCTGACTCACTTTTAGTCCAGAAAATAAAAGCCTTTCATTGTAGCATAGCCTTGTTGGTCAGACAGTATGCAGGCATAAAGAAGCAACATGAATGAGATTTTTTTTTTCTTTTAGAGTTGTATCTTCCTTACTGCCTGTAAACTAAACAGGACGGTAAAGAATGACTGAAGAGACATCTGTGTGCATTTCTTTATAAACTCTGTCCTTGTTGCTTATGTACTCATTATCCATAACAGTTTTCCATTGATCATGCTCTATGACTAAGCCTGGTTTTAGTTTTAGAAATAATTTTAGTCCAAGATAAGCAATCATTTAAGTAAAACTGTTTTTTTTTTTAAAAAAAAAAAAACAGGATCAAGCTTCATGTTTATTGTACTGAGGTGATTTCATATTGACACAACTCTTGTTTCATAGATGTTAATACTAACATCATACAGATTCCAAATGTTGAGGGATGCTTACAAAGATGAAGCAGAACCATATGAAAGACAGTCTTCCTCGTAAAAGTGCAACTTTAATTCAGTTAAATTGCGACACATTATTTATGGAAATTGTAAAAAAAAAAACAACAACAACAAAAAAAACCACAACATGGTGCCCAGTATGAACACCCATAAGTACCATCAGACCAGCAGTGGGAGGAAAACACTGTCAACTCCTACATTTTGTGTTCTGTTATTCATATGGTTTCCATGCCTATTATGTATCTTCCCCAACTCTGCAACATGCTATAATATAGATAATAGAATAATAGACATGCTCCCATCGGTTTGGGAATTTCAGGCCTCCATGTTAGCAGGTTTTTTTTTGTGTGTTTACCACAAAATATTTAAATAGAGCATTATTTGCCATTGATGGCTACACCTCAGCATCCGACTTTACCTTACGGATGGTTGAGGGTCTGTGCGGTTTTCTACTGTCACACAGCAATTTTGTCCTTTGTTCAGAGATGACAAATTGAAGCAAATGTTCTTTTCTCTCTTTTTTTAAAAACATAACCCCCCCCAAAAAAAACTCAAAGAGCTTTGAAAAAAACAAAAAAAATAAAACAGAAAACTGTCACCGGTTTCCAAATTCATCCTAATTTAAATAAGCACGCGTGTGTGCCCAAGTGAGAGCGAATGTGACGGAGTGATGATAATCCTGTGTTTGTGCCACAATCTTTCCAGCCTCACTCTGAGCCTTTCCAATGAGAGATCTCCCCTGGAGATTGACAGGATGGAGGCCGTCAGGGGCACCGCACTGTAGCAGCGATGATGGAAACACGCCCGGGGTAGGCGCATAGCTGCTGGTGTTAATTCCTCTCAGATTAAAATGTGGACCTCGCATCCATCAGCACAAAGTCCCACCAAGCATCTAATCCCTTCTATTCATGTTCTACCTTTAATTTTACTTTTCGCTTTGCTAGGTAACATGGGGAGCTTGCTGTGGGTGCAGCCACTGTGAGATTCAACAAAGAGCACTAGATTTTTGCCATGAAAAAGCTGCAAGGGACGTTATGACAAAAACAAAATGACAGCGTTATGGGAAATCTAAGCTGGACTTTGACTCACCCTCTCCAAGGCAAAGGTGCGAACTGTGTACTCAGCCAGAGTTTCTGTCTTAAGGAGAGTGATTTTGATGTCCCCGTACATTTCGCTGTCATCAGGCCAGTATTTGCAGCACTTCACCTGTTTAAAAACAAGCAACGCAACATTTCAGACCATAAATCAACCAGGTCTTTCTGTTCTGTTACACATCTGTGAGAAAGTGCGAGAAAATTAGAAATATGAATCCTTCTTTTTCATATATTTTGTCCTAAAATATATTTAAAAAAAACAAACAAAAAAACAGTTTATAATCCTAACACTTTTGTGCCCTTAAAGAAACATAAAAATACACATATTTACTTAATGCTACCTAAGGTGTAATGCTAAAGTTTGGTCTAATGATTGTATTTTATGGTAGTTTGACCAGATTTAACTAAATATAAATTAACAGAAAATGTAGTTCCTCAGTAACCTATGAAATGCTGCACTACTTATTTCTCTGCTCCTGTTTTATCTTGCAAGGCAAAGAGGGAAAAAAAGCTAAATAACAACATAATACCAGGAAACAAAATGAAAAAAGTGCATCATTTTATGTTAACATCACCCAACACAATGGAGGCATTATTTGGATTCAGCCACACAGACCACTTCTCATTTATTGATTGTTTCTGGCGAGGTAAAGATGGAGAACCAAATTGCACAAGGGGTTCTGCTGGAAAAATGGTGTCATTTTAACCATTTGCTTTGATGATGTTTCCTTTGCTCTGACTGATAAAGATGAGGTACTTGAGTTCATGGTGCATGTGAAGTGAAACATAATAGTTCTACATCAATATGCCCTGCACATACAAGGACAGACACGCTGTCACATATTTTATTTTGCACTTTTTATAAGACTGCACAAAAACAGACCAACCAAGTACATTTTCTTTTGTAGTGATCATTGAATCAGGTTGTAAGGACATTTTATGCCTCCAGTATTAACCTCATATGATATGTATATATTGTCCAGGAAAAATGTCAGACATGAATTCTCATTTATGTGTAGTTTTAATTGCCAACTTTAAAAGTTTACTGTGTGAGGGTACTGAACAAAGATCAGGTTGTTTGGACAGACTGAAGAGAAGTTTGGTCTTTTTCATAACATCAAGCTGACAAATTAGGATCACAGCGGAAACGGCTCTTTTTAAAGTTTTATCTAAAAAAACTGTAGTTGGCTCCGTGGTTCTTATCAATGATCCCCAATCATTTCCATGTTAGTCTCAAATCTTGTTAGTGGAGAAATCCTGCTTTCCCCATCCCGTCTGTAATAAATATTTTCCACTTTAGATCCGTCCCCCTTCGGCCCAGCCTTATTTTATTCCGGCCCTGGAACAGTTTTGTGTTTGGTTGTCCATCTCCCTCTGTAGGCGCTTGATAGGGAGGAAGCTGAGAAAAAGAATAACCTCAGACAGTGGCGCAAAAAGTGGGTATGCAGCATATGCAAAGCATAGGGGCGCAGCACCAGAGGGGGCGCCGATGATGTTTTCCCATACACTTCAGCGCACCTTACGCTCCTTCACCTCGCGCACATAACGAGGTAAATGTAGCGAGTTTTACCCTTCATGTATCGTCGCCTGGGTGGGGAGCGATTGAACATAGCTCCTCATAGTTTCCTTGGGGGGGGCGATCTATGTTTTTGCATCCACCTGAATAATGTGTAGTTGCGCCACTGACCTCAGATTTATCTTTAACCTCAAAAAGTGTTAGCTACCATATCTCATCTTCATAGACTAACCAGATGAGCAATAATTTCACTTGTATCCAAATACAAGTGACATTACAGTTCAAACAAAAACCATCACTAATGAACAGACAAAAAAACAATTGCTTGACTATTTTTTACAGTTAACCTTATATTAAACTTTTATAATATATCATGATTCATAAATGAACAGCATGTTTAACAGCTTGATCTACAGCTGCAAAATCAAGAAGGCAAATTAGCATAATATATAACAGCTTTCAGCATTCTGCGAGGCATATGCCCATCAAAGACATAAAAGCTTCTTATTTAGACACCAAACAGTTCCCTTTTAATGGTTTCAGTACTTCTCTCAATAGTGACAGAAGGGGGATAAGAGGAGAGTGCACATAGCATACCCTGCCAACCTCCACCAGCTTAGTGATCATGACGATGCTGAAGCAGTTTTCCTGCCACACCATCCTCCAGAAATCGTACAGCGTCTCCTGCTTTGGTCCTAGTGGGAAGAGGGAGGGAAAAACAGAGACACAAAATAAGATCCGTACAAGCCTGTCTTATCAACTTTAGATGTCTTGTTAGTTATGAGTTTGTGCATAATTGTGACCCAAGTGGCCTTTTCTGGATGACAGAGTTCTGCCTCTTAAAATTACGTGGTAAATAATGGTTTTTGGCCATTTCCAGCAGGCAGAAGGAAAGAGGGCGACGGGTAACTAAAGCAACAGCAGCGGCTGATGATGGACGTTCGGCAGACCAAAAGTCATTCACTGTCATCAAAGGAGGAGACATTTAGGAAGCGATGCACAGCATGGAAACTGGAAAAGAAACACTAAAAGAGACAAAAGCGAAGCTGAAATCGTTTGTCTCTCTTGTAAGTTTTATCTGCTTCTCTGAGTCTACCAGGAGGGGGTTGCTGGTGGAAGATAAGCAGATGAGCAGATCCTCCCAGACCTCTGAATGGGAGCTGCACAGAAAGCAACAATCCACAGGGTGGAAAACCAGCAGAGAAAAGTTTGTCAACACTTTCCCCACCAAACGACTCCCATATAGGGGTAGTTCTAGATTTGGCTAGCAAATGTTATACTGGGAATCTGTTTCATAAAATACAGCTCAAATACAGGATTTCAATAACATTTTGATTAAGACCCAATGCATCATTGTGAAGTGAAGGGGAGATAAACTGCTTTCAAAATATTTTCCAAATAAAATATTCTAAGAAGTGTTGTGAAGTGTTATGTAGGCAGGTTTCCTCGCCTCAGCTATGGATATCTGTAGCTCCTCCAGAGTAAACAAGGCCGTCTTGACTGCTTCGCCAATTATTTTCTTGCCTGCCTCACCAGTAAAAGTTAATGGTCACATCATGCAAAGTTAGCATCTCAGCTGTCCTTTTTTTCATTCTTAGATAATGGATTGTACAGAGCTAAGGGAGATTGTAAAAGCTTGAAAAGTTGTTCCAAAATCTAACCTTATTAAAAATTCTTGGTCTTCATGATCATTTTTGTTTTTCAATGTTTTAAAAACTAATCTCTGAAGCCTTCAGAGACAAGCCGGATTTATACTAATATTAAATTAGACACAGTTGAATTTTCAAAAATAATTAAATGACTTCCATTATTTGCACTTTATGTTATTTATGTGTACAAAACTAAAGAGATTTGGGCAGAAATCCTCATTTTGTAGATTTGACTTTGTGAAAACATAATTTTCCTTCCATTTCACAATTACACGGAAATTTGTGTTGATCGTTCACAAAACCTTCCACTAAAATTCACGTTTTTAATTGTAACGTTAGATCTTGTCTTCCATAGGGAGGCTAAAATCTAAGGATGTAGAAAGTCATATAATCTAGTTTGTCTTTAGATTATGTCTTTATTGGTTTTGTTTGTCTTTATTGATTTCATACAGGTAGTGGCAATTGTGTGGATGAAATGAATCCTTGGGAAGGGCATAATCAAACTGCTAAACTACAATAATGATAAAAAAAAAATCTCTTCACCATTACTGAATCCACACACGCATACATTCACAGAAATATACACTCTAGCCTTGTGGGAATACTCACCCTGAGTGGCGATGAAGTGGTTGGATCGATGGTAGCCCTGAAAGAGAGAAGAGATGACATGCTGAGTAAGCTATCTGAGCCTCAGGCACAGTTGTAAGGGCGGGGGTCTGAGTTTGTCTTCCCCCTTTTCTTCCTTCCCTTCTTCCCTCTCACTCCCCTCCTTTGAAAATGACCGCTTTTGCAACAAGCTTACTTTATAATTATCTAGCATTTCTACTGATGAATCCAGATGCTGTTGCTCTCAGCAAGTACACAAAGTGAAGCTTGGGCATCTTAAAAAAGTAGGAGTCCTGGGACATCTTAGAAAAAAAAGAGAGGTAAGTGAATGAACAATGACTGAATCCCTGCAGCTATTCACTGGAGATATAAAAAACCAAGACCTCAAACTTTTTTAGTTTAGATGCCCAATTTACCAAAGAATGTCCTTCATGACACAGTATGCTAGAACAAGGAGGGGAGGAAAAGAAATCAATGAAGGTTCACTGTGTTCTCTACCTGGGCTGCTGAATTTACCAAGAGCACGTTGACTTGTATATAAATAAATTCCCCCAATGTGACAGGGTAATCTAGTGCAACAGTAGAATAATAGCAACTAGAAACTTCTTCATAAGTGAACTTAACCATAAGCCTCAAAACAGTCCGTAAAGCTTTACATGAAAAGAAGCAACATCCTTTGATGTAGATAATAGATGTTTTCACACAGCGTACATGGGGTGAATATGAATGAACAATGACTTGTCACCTCTACAGCCTTGAGCCAAACAAACATGACAAAGACCACATGAAATATAAACACTTTGAGGGAGCGCAAACTGTTCAAAGACATTCCTGTTGGGAAAAAAATAAAATAAAATAATGTACAGATAAGCTAACCTCTGCGATTCTATGAAAATGGCGTCCAGAAAACCACTCTGATGCTGTGGTTCACTGTTGATTAAGAGGAGCAGCTGAAGGGATAATTGATGCTGCAATTACACGACTATCATGAGTCTGCAGAGTGAAGAAGGCGGGTCAAAAATAATCGGCATGAACTCCGGCTCGAGCCCACCAGCTCTCATCAAGTCCGCCTCGTGCAGCAGTCCATGCAGATAATGCTTTTTTTTTTTTCATTTTTAAAATATTTTTGCAGAGGGCATTCTCCTAAAATATCAAGTCTGTTCATGTTGCTGATGCATTGCGGCTCCGAATCGCATCTGGCCGTTTAAACTGAGGGAAATGTTTAAAATGGAGATGGATGACTGTTGCTGCAAGGCCCGCTATCCACAATTCCTCAGGCTCTGGCCAAACTTGATCATCGGGAATACAACCACTCCTCTTCTTCAGACAGTTGCCATAGTAACTAAACTTCCTGATTCTTGGCCACTTAAAAAAAACAACTAAGAAAGAGAGCAGGGTCCTCTATCCAGAGAGGACACATCTCCTTGTGTTCGTTTTAAATCCTTAACTAAAAAGGGTTTTTTTGTTGTTTTTGATCAAATGTGCACCTGAAACGCTCCGACCTTCGAGCACTTGTGGATAGAGGACAGCTGAAAGCGAGCGGAGAGAGGACAGGAGAAATAAAGTGATGGGAGGCAGAAGAATGAGCAGTGAAGTACTTACTTCCCTGTTAATCCGAATCTACAGGGTCCGAGGTCGAGGAGGTGGGATGGGGAGTAGAAAAAGAAGACACACAGGCTAGTTAATGAAAGAAGCTTAGGAGTTACAGACAAGTGGGAGGTCTGTGAGTATGCAGAGATGTTTGTGCAAAAAGCAGCACTAAATTTTATGTTAACACACATACAGTGTTTATTAACGACATTAAATTATGGGGGTTTAATGATGTCTATGCTGACAGGTGCTTATTTAAGGTAAGGTTTGTGAAATGTATTCATTTATTTATTTATTTTTGCTGTTAAGGATTCTTTCTGAACTGTGTTTCTCACTTACAATAGGCTGCTAAATGAAACATTATCTTAACACAATGGCAGCAGTTTTTGCATTTCATTCAAGTCATACAGGAGCCCAACAACCAAAAGCACTAAACTAATAGTTCCAAGAAAAAACATTACAGTAAATTGTTAAAAAAAAATCAATTCAATTGATTGCAATCAGATTCAGATTTGTAGATGCACCAACAAGTCAGCTGGCGACTAAAACAGCCACTAAGGGATGTTTCAAAATAAGTGAAGAATAAGGCATATATAAATAAGGCATTTTAATAGATATCTCGATTCTAAGGTTTAATTTATATAAACATTCTAGTTTTCCAAACTCAGCTTGCCAATTCTTAGTTTAATAATGTGTTAATGATTCAGAAGGAAAGAAGGAAGCAAGGAAGGAAGGAGGGGAAGAAAAAAGGGAAGGAAGGAAGGAAGGAAGGAAGGAAGGAAGGAAGGAAGGAAGGAAGGAAGGAAGGAAGGAAGGAAGGAAGGAAGGAGGGAAGGAAGGAAGGAAGAATGGAAGGAAGGAAGGAAAGAAGGAAGGAATATAGTTTTAAGCAGGAAGAGACACATTCAGTGGGCAACAGGAAGGCTGAATGTATTATAAACAATTATTCTTGTTTATCCTTTTGGTGAATCAGCTTCTCTCAGAAAATGCTGGATTCATAAATGCTGAAAACCTTTTGTAAATCTAATAGTTAAAGAAAACAGCTACTTTGTTGAGGACATGCACAGAACAATCGCTGTAATTAGTGTGTTTAGGTTTTTTTAAAATAATACTAATACCTTGTTTTATTATCATGGTTATCATTCCATTTTGTGATTTTTTTTCTCGTAATATTAATAATAATGGGCGATAGAGACAGAAATGAGAATGTGTTAAATGCTGGTAAATATGACTCAGAGTGAAATTTGAAAAAAAAAAAAATGTTATGAGGAGATCAGAGCTTTACAAACCAAGTATCAAAAACCAACAACAAAACTGTCATCAGTGCATTAAAACTAAATGCAGTCCCATGCCTTCAGACTGATTCTGAAACAACACATTTCAACTAAATCTCATAATTACAATCAATAAGTGAATAATAAAAAATACCAGTCAGTAAAACAGCTAATTAAGGAAACACATGGAATAAAACCTTGATTTAGTCTCTATTCTGAGTAGGTAAACTGGTTTTTGGTAGATGGCAATCAAATTGATCTTTCGGCAGATGGTCATTTTAATGAGGAACCCAGAGGAAGTACTGGAGTGAATTTTAACCATCTTGTCGAAGCATGGAGCATTTTTTCTTTAATTTCCTTTTAATTATGAAAAACGGATAATGTGGTTAAAGCTGCACAAGAACAATATGAAGGTAACAATACTGCAAGATCTAAAGCCCTTGCTTAGACTTCAGCAATCAGTAGGATGAAACTTTCCTCTACTAAAGCAAGTCATTAACTTTGACAAAAAGTTTCTGTATTGCAGCCAAACTTTACCGAGTTAAAGCTCCTGGAGTCTTTGTACTGAGATTCAGATAAAGGATAAAGCTCTGATCTCAGTCTTATGACACAGATCAAAAACTTTTTTTGCTACTATGATATTACTCACATCTATCTATCTATCTATCTATCTATCTATCTATCTATCTATCTATCTATCTATCTATCTATCTATCTATCTATCTATCACTGTGCAATGCCTGCAGTGTAACAACAAAACACAGCAAAATCATGTCCACCAAGTCAAGTGCCAGGCTTCAATTGTTATTATATGTAAGTGAAGGAGAAGTCCTGCTGTGAAATCTTTTCAGAAATGAGCTGCTACAGGAGAGCTGTTTCAAAAGTCAACATGACGGAGAGCAGAGCTGCCCCTGCCAGACTACAGCAATGTTTTAAAGTCTCTGTAAGCAAATTGTGCTTTGTGTTTGTGTCTTTCCAAAAGAAAAAAAAGGAAGAAAATATCTTGCACATGTTTCACAGACTACCTCCATGGAACAAGGACATGTTGAAACTGTTACTTGTGTTAGAGTAAGCTAATGACAGAAGCTTTGTTGACAGTCAAGTTGGTTTATATTTTTTTGTGTGCCAGTTTTAGAAATGCAACATCAGAGAACCATTTCAAGAAAATCCTCTTAGCACAATATGGTGAAGCTTTTCCCCCCCTTCATACTTAATCTCATGTTGCAATATCAAAATATGTCTCCATACTCATTAGATTTGAGTGACACATGTCACCTGTATTTTTGACAATGCAAAACAATGCAAATAGTAATAAAAGAGAACAAATATCCTAAAAAAAATCCCATAAGCATCGACAGGAAGCATTTCTTGAAGTCGTCAGACTCCTGTAAAAACCAGCCGAGACTGGTCATGACATTTTCACACAGCATGACTGTCAATAAGTTGGGCTGCAAAGATTTTTGAACCTATAAATAATTTAGTACCGAATATAAGGAATAACAATGCCACTAATGAAAAATGTCAGCACTTAGCACTTGATGATGCCTTTCATGTTCAAGTTTCAGGTCTTATTGTTAGAAGGCAGCAGGACACAACACTACTATGACACAACCTTTCTCCACCTTTAATCTCCAGCTGATTAAAACTGGGGATTTTAAAAGAAAGAGACACTGAGGTCAAAATTAGATATCACCCCTATCCTCACATATAGCAGTGGTATTTCCTGAAATGTTGAAAAATTATTGTATGAGAATAGTCATTTGACCACAGATTCAGGAACAACATATGCTATCCAGTCTATCTTCATCATAGTAATAATCAGATCTACTTGTGGAGATCTATTGGACCCAGTGAAAATTCACACCTTGCAGATTTATTATGCTTTTGGCTTCATTGGCACATTTAAATGTTTCAGTTCACTGTATGCATTTAAACATAGATCTAAGATAACATGGGTAAATACAAAAAAACACTTTTTAAGTTGTTAAAGCAGAGAAGCTTTTCTAACCTGACCTTAGTGAGTCACTTATGCTGATCTGGAGGAATTTCGACCCACTCTTCCTTCTCAAAACAGCATCTCAATCAAATTTAAGTGTATTCTTTCACGAGGCTACTTCATAGACGGCCAGACGTTTGTCTTCAAGATTTCTGATGAAGAGCATCATTTCTAATTCAATCAGCTACAGCAAGCTGTCAATGTTCTGAAGTAGCAAAGGCCAACACACTACCACCACTATTCAACTGAAGGTATAAGACCTTTCTCTGAAATGCATTAGTTTTATGCCAGCAGCAACAAGATAAGAAATTTCCCTTTCGTCCTGCTGGTCTATCAAATATTTACATAAAAATTTAGAGAAACTTCAAGATACTAAATATGAGAATAACATTTGTGTTGTTTTTGATCAACAGTGGTGGTAGCTTTGGATCTTTTTCCGCTGAAAACATCTTTGCCCAGTTAATTTCTTGTTGTTGAACCTGGAGAACTGACCTTAACTGAGGCAGGTGACGCCTGCAGGGCTTTTAAACTTTGCACTGGGTTCATGTGAGCCTCCTGGGCTCCGGGCAAACTTTAGAAAGCCTGCTACTGGAAACGTTTGCTACTGTTCCATGTTTTCTTTCATTGTGAAAGTTTTCTCTCTTTGTCTATTTACTGTCATTAAATTGTTTTAGATTAGGGAATCCCATGTTGCTTTTTAAAACTATTTTATGTTATCTTACAGGTTCTATCAACTCGATTTCTTAAATAGGTACCTCCCTGGGTGTGCAGGTAAAATTCAATTCACAATTTGATTAATCACTAAGTGATGCTTAATGACAGGAATAATAATCATAATAATCTTTTTAATATTCTTTTAATAAAATAATTTAAAATAATCATATTTCCCCACATAAACAAATTGGCTTGGATAGAATTTTTCCGAAATAATATAATTTTTTGAAAATTTATTTGTTCATGATTTCTTTGTCTGAGATAAAACCTGTTTAATGATAACGAACATGTAAGTGAGACAAAAAACAACAAAGAAATAGGAAGAAATAAACTCCTTAGGTAGAGAGAGAAACTAACTCCACAGAATAAATAAATAATCATTTCAGCTAAAAACCGTGAATCAATAATTTATTCATTTTGCTCTGCAACATTTGTATTTTTGCTATAAACCAGAGTGATACAATATGACAAATTGAAATCATCATTGCATCGGTGCAATATTGCAATTGTAAACTACTGCTGTAATATCTAGTAGCATATCACATATCTGTTGCTGTGCATGTAAATTCTGCTAGCGCCGATGATGGAAGTGGGGATGATGGTGAAGCTCAAAAAATAGTGATGCAGAGTTTATTATAAAGTAAAAAAGTCAGGAAATTGTAGGTTATTCACAATCAATACTTGCGTCACAATAATCGGTAATCATATTGTGAATTAAACAGTGTGACTATTATATAAGCTTAGATTAATTTTAATCAAGTAGGCTTCTGCATTCAGTCACATTATCAAAGAACAGAAAAGCAGGAGCTTTGATCGTCATTAGAAACCAATGTCTTGCAGCAACAATCAATAACTTCTGATTCTTTCACAGCAAGTAAATTCCTCCACACTCACAACATTAACAGATGTTTAATACATAAAGATGGATGCCACCCCACAAGAGTCAAGACTTCAACTTTCTTTACATCTACAACAGCCCATCAGGTTTTGAGTTTGTGTTTATTTCTGCCCTCAAAATATAAATACAGTAGTAGTAAGCACGATGTTTTAACAAAGATGACAGAAATACAATGCTCAGGAAATTTAACCAATCAGATCTGCTAAGGTACTCTACCTCTATTGGAAACATAGTGGGCCAAGAATGAAAGCTGTCTGGGTTCCTGGGAAAGATCCCTGCAGCTGAAACGTGCCGAAAGCAAATAATCGAACCTTACAGTAAGGAAACATGGCGCTCGCACATTCCCCGCTTAGTTCAGAAAGCACCAATGTTTTACAGAAGAAATAAGAACTTTTCCATTTAACCTCCACTGAAATAATCAAAAGGTGTAGAAAATATGTTCCTCTGTGACAGGAGGAGATAAATTCGGAGCGCTGGGTCAGGGCAGTCGGAGAGTACCATCTCTGACACTGAGACTGTAGTGGCTGCAGAGAGGTGTTTTTCTGCTAATGCCTGCACCTCTGCTCCCTAAACACTAATGGAGACCCTTACAATAGCTACAGCTGAAGCCAGGTTTTCAGCACCATCTCATTGTGACAGCCCCTGTAGAAACACGTCAGAGTTGACCTTTCTAGACGGTCAAATAAGAAAGAGGGAATACACATTAAAACCAGCGTCAGGCAGTTTGATGGTACAACCGGTCCGAAAAGGAGGAACCCAAAAATCAGATCATCAAATCCAGATGTGTAGCCGGCTATTTTGTTTTTTTATAAATGGCATTTTTCAAATAAATATCCGTTACAATCATTCCTGACGGAGATGGGATCTGATAACATTGTATCATCTGCAAACAGAAGTGGGAGTACAACAGCCTGCCTCGAGATCTCAGAGTGTTATATTTACTTTGCACAATTCCCCATGAGAAGCATTGAGAATAAATCTTGGGAGATAAAGAAACCACATCAGATTTCCTGGCTTCAATTGACAAAACTGAAATAAATGGCAACAACTGTGTATTATGATGGATATTTCATGTGGGGAAGCAAACTATAGACATCTATTTGCAGCAGCACGTCTTTGATTTTCTGCATTCCTTAATGAAACGTTTGATTAATGGCAAATGGGTTCTCCAAGACGTACCTTAAACTTTTTTTATGAATGAGAACACACATGAATGACATCAGCAAGACGTGCATTTTACTGTGGTTTTGCAAGAAAGAGAGTTAAAAGGATCATCTCCTACTCTCTCAAACAGTGATTGAAAAACATCAGTGATGTCTATGTAATTTGAGAGAGATTTACACTGTGGGGTTTTACAGAAAGGCTCATCTCCTCTGCAGGAATTAAATGTATTGGGTTCGTCTCTGTTTTAATAAAAAAAAATGATAGCAGAGGTGGTGAAGGTCAGGGATCTGCAGCAGCACCTAACAGTGATGGCATCTGGCTCAACACTGCGGGGGCCGGATTGGATAGACTCTCTCAGGTGGAAGCGGTGCAGCGGAGTGGTGGCTTATGAGAGGGAGATGGACCACGATTTTTGCAGGATATGATAGCGGAGGCTGGATAAATCTGAATTTCATACAGCGGGACAACAGGATTAAACTTACATCAATGTAGTTAGCGTTGATGTAGTCCGAGTTTGGATCTCCCAGCAGAGGGTGGAGCTTCACTCTGTGCCGATCGTCTGGGCATACAAGAGCAACAGAGGCATTTTAAAAAGAAAGAAGTCACAACAATTTCTGTTTTTTTCCACTAAAACATTTGTAATTACTTACATCCCAGCAAGGTGTCATGCCTCCCTTTGGTTTTGTCCTTCTTTTTGGTGCAGTCCCAGCCATCAAAGAAGCTCTGCAGAGATAAAGGAAAAACTTGTGTCAAGGTTTGTTAGAGAATATCAGTGGAAAAACATAGAACAAAGAAGGTCTTTCTACCTCAAAATAATATATATATATTTTTTTCATCAAAGTCTTTTTTTTTTTTTTTTTACATAAACCACAAAAAAACACTGATGAAGACATGCAAAACAACCCCTCCCCTCCTATACTGGATCTATTACCCCAACATGTATCCACCTTGTATTCATACTTCAGTCGATGCAAAGGTCAGCCTTGAGCAGAAATGAAAGAGCCAAAATTTGACCTTTACACAAATTTTTCTATGCAAGATATAAATGGGTGCCAGATCAAATAATTTGTTTACAGATCATCTAAAAGTAAATCTGATCTTCTTCAAATGAATGTAAGACACAATCTCTCTTAACCAGTGTCCATATACTGGAGGATGTGGATCCTTCTATCATGAGTCTTCTAGCTAGTAGAGAGCATAAAGCTAACACAGTCCTCTGATGTTTGCTAAAGGAAGCCTCAAAATAAAATTCTATTTAATGTATCACACACAATCCAGATGAAACACACTACAGTTGTGGTTAAAAGTTCACAAAAAATGAACAATTTTAAGGGCAACTTCTGTAAGACAGATGTAGGTAAATAGAACCACAGTTTTAGGACACTGGTTTTATGCAAAATAAAGGATTCATAAAAACCTGTCAAAAGGGCCAGGAGCGTTAAATCGGATTTAAATTATCATTTTAGCTTCATAAGTGGTGATGGTATTTTCCATATTTTTTTTAAACGGTCACAGCAGATGTTCTCTGCTCTTTTTGCTCCCTTAATAAAATGACATGTTACATCCAGTGGATACCTAATTAGCCATCAGTGCTGCAGGTGACATAAAATAACACCCACTGGAAAGATTCTGGTGTGGATTGCTTTCTGTGGGTGTTTAAAAAAAAACAAAAAACAGAGCAGCTGATGCGAGTTCAGAAGAAAGTCTTTATTCACACAAAGGTGCGAGTCCCCAAAAGGCTCTGGGGAAAAACAAAACCAGGAAACAGCTCCTTTTGAACTACCAATACCAATCATACACCTATGCAGGCATTTTAAAACTTTGACTATTTTTTATATTTTCCTTCTTCAGAACCAGGATATCCTGGGATATTTAAAATAGGAATGTTGATCAAAGTCCAACAAGATTTCTAAAGGATTTTCAAAGGGTCTCTTTAGACACTACAGGTCCTGTTTCTCTCATTTTCTCTCAACACCTTAAGAAATGAGGAAACATGAGGAATCTTAGTAACCTACGGGTTATCTGTAGATGCTTTTGATAATAGACAAAAGTAAACACCTCAATTAAGTTCAAGATAAAAGAACAGGTGCAATATCATCAGGTAAATAGATCATTATTTTTTATTTCACTATCCAGTACACCAAAGATGTGCAAAATAGACCAATTATAAGCATAAAGATTGGATGCCGAGTTCTTGAAAAAAGTAAAAAAAAAAACAAAAAGAAAGTTTAAAAATTATAAAACTCATTAGAAATTATTTTTTTCTCAAAACAATTGCACAGCAAGTTATTTCTTCCTCCTTTTTCTTTTTCTGCAACAAGAACCCACCAACCCTAAAAATACAGTACTTTTCTGCACAATCGGTGTAACACTTCAAGAATGTCACAGAATTTGCTCTGGTTATAAACATACAAAAATGAGTGTAGGCTGCATTCAGGCTGCATTCTCCCGAATGCATGGATGATGCCTAATTTGAATGTGGGCAAAGTGTGTCAGCAAAGAGACAGTTTCTTAAAGAAGCTATTTTGAGAGAGGCTCTGCCTTTGTGTCAACGTTCAGAATTAAAAGCATTTTAATACAATTAAATGTCTTTGTAAATTTACCTGTTACTAGTTTTAAAATGAATGCTTTGGTGATTTGTGTTAAGTAGAGACGGCACAAAACCAATCTCTGTCAATTCTATGACAATAGTAGATACTGCATAGAAAGTGAGACATAAAGCAGCCAATCTCTGAAGAAAAAATACACTGATAGATTTTGAGAAAAAAAAGAGGAAATATTATATAAAATCACTTTCAAGGGTTGAAAGAAAGCCTGACTGGTTAGAAGCAAAATTTAAGGCAATGAAGAATGACTGAAGACTTGCATACAGTGCATCCGGAAAGTATTCAAAGCGCTTCGGGGTATTCAACATGCAAATGCCCCATTATGACAATGTGGTAAAAAGTTTTTTCAAAATGTATTAAAAACAAAATATCACATTTACACTAGTGTTCACAGCCTTTGTTATGAAGCACTGAGAGGTTCCCACTCATCTTCCCCGAGATATTGCGACAACTTAAATTGAGGACTTGATTTAAGGAGACGCACAGTTGACAGTGCAGGTCAGAGGTCAAACATCAAAGGGATTGTCTGTAGACCCCCAAAACAAGACTGTCTTGAGGCACAAATCTTGGGAAGGATCCAGAAACATTTCTGCTGCTCCAAAGGTCCCAATGAGCTCAGCAGCCTCCATCGTCTGTAAATGGAAGAAGTTTGGAACCAACAGGATTTTTGATAGAGTTCAGCTTTAAGCTGAACACAATTGGCAAAGAAGGACCTTAGTCACCATCGGGTGACCAAGAACATGATGGTGATTCTGAGAAAGAAGACCCTTCCAGAAGGACAACATTCTCTGCAGCCACCAATGTGTACAGTAAAATCGCCAGATGAAAGACACTCCTTAATAAAAGACACATGGCAGCCTGTCTAGAGTTCATATGTCAGCAGAACAACAACCCAAAACACATGGCCAACATCTCTATAGCTCGCTATGTGAATGTCCTGGAGGGGCTGAGACCCCATTCAATCTGATGGATCTTAACAAGAATGGCAAAGAATGGATGAAACTACCTGGTAGTACATAAGCAAAGATCATGGCATAGTATTTAAAAAGACTTAGGCTGTCATTTCTACTAAAGCTTAATCAACAAAGTAATACAGCAAAGGTTGTGAATACGTTTTTTTTTACTATCATTAATAAAAATTGTTCCTGCGTTCTCCTGATGGGGTTTTTGTGTGTGAAATTTTGTGGAAAAGTTTAACAACACGGGGTGCACAGTGGCGCAGTTGGTAGAGCTGCTGCCTTGCAGCAAGAAGGTTCTGGGTTCAATTCCCAGCCCCAGCCTTTCTGCATGGAGTTTGCATGTTCTCCCTGTGCATGCGTGGGTTTTCTCCGGGTACTCCAGTTTCCTCCCACAGTCCAAAAAAACATGACTGTCAGGTTAATTGGTCTGTCTAAATTGTCCCTAGGTGAGAGTGTGTGTGTGCATGGTTGTTTGTC
>CAEGAF010193555.1:0-10771 GCA_903067075.1 Micropoecilia bifurca | reverse complement strand
AGCGCAGCGCTGGTCTTGGTCTTGACTCGGTCTCGACTTCCCTCAGTCTTGGTCTTGACTTGGTCTCGGACCCTAAACGTCTTGGTCTTGTCTCGGTCTCGATACACTCTGGTCTTGGTCTTGTCTTGGTCTCGGATTAGTTGGTCTTGAACACAACACTGCCTGATGCATTACTGTTCACCATCATCTCAACCCATTTTATTTTTCTGAAAGGACATGACTTCCCCAAGAGGTCAGGCTTTAAAAGATGAATTAATTAGACAGTAAGTGACTGCGTACGCTTCACTTTTAAAAAACACTCATGCTGAGGCGAGTCAAGCTTCCAGATACAGTGACTCCAGTTCACAATAAATGTAAGGTGTGATGTTAAGGGTTAAATTAACCCTTTAACAATGTTTTTAACCAGCATATACCGAGAAGTAGCTAATATAAGCTCAGCAGATGTGCAGTTCGACCAGGTGTTTGCTAAATGCTGCTGGCTAGTCGGAAAGAATTTCACAAGACGTTTCCAAGCTTTCTGTGAGGGGGAAGCTTGGAAACTGAAGCTCACAGGTTCAGTTTTTGAGGAAGAGCTCGACTGAAAGGTGGTGATAGATTCCACAGTTGAATGGTTGCCATGGAGATTAAAGGATTTTTCAGATATGCATGAAAGAATCAATGCAATGCCCAAGATATGGTTTTTGAGGGAATAACATTATAACATGATGTAATGCTCAAAAGGTTGAAACTGCCACTTTGATGAAGTAAAAGTTGGAATCTCATGGCTCACGCACGCCAACAGTAAGAAGTCTTCTCCGCTGAAATAATGTAGATATTTTATCTGATGAACAAAAAGCAGACAGGTTGAGCGTACCTGCACCAGGTATTCTCTGGAGAGCAGCGGCAGGCGGACATGCTCCATCAGGTGGGCCAGGTGTTCCTGTCGGACATCTTTGTCATGGTTGACCCAAGCGATCACTGCTTCAAACACCTTTGCAGAAACACAGACCTGAGTAAGGCCGAGGTGTGTGTGTGTGTGTCTGCTGTGTCACACCTGAGCGCAGGCCGGCGGGGGCATGCACCTTCTCCTCTGACGGGATGGTGAGCTTGTCACTGGCGATCAGGCTGGACACCTGCTCCATGCCCAGGTTCAGAAACTCCTCACTCCCCACCACCTCTGTGAAATTATGCTCTGTCAGAACAGACATAATGCGTCAGTACTACGCACCAACAGAGGTTTTCCACAGCGCCTCCATTAATTACACCTGTCCTCATTCCGTCTCGTCCACCCCACCCCCGTCCTAGATAGTCCCGAACAAATGTAAACTGCACTTAATGAAGCAGTGGGAAGTGTTGCAAGAATCTGAGGACACAAACCTGCGTAGCTGTTAGCCAGAGACAGAAGCTGGGAGCAGGCATGTAGGTCGGCAAAGGCTCTGATCCCAAGGCAGTTGGACGGGTGGAGCTGGGAGCCCAGGAACTCGCAGCAGGCCTTCTTCACCTCACTGAGCTGCAGCAGTCCCGCTGCAGGCAGCAGAGCCTGGCGGGCGCAAACACAAAGAGTGGCAAAGAGAAAGACAGCAGCTGTCATGGTTACGGTTTAGCATAGACCTGAGCAGGGAGGGAGGGGATCTGGATGACACCAGAACTCTGAAAACTAATGTTCCACACAACCAGCACTGTGAAACATGGGAGTGGTAACATCATCCTCAGCAAAGACAGGGAAGTAAGTGGGAGTTAAAGGGAACATATCATAAAAAAAAAAATCTAATTTTTTAACCCTTAAATACATTTTTGGTGCTCTTTGAGTGTGTTAGAGTGAGAGCAGAGAATTTACATGTATTCTCTGTGCTGCACAGATATCTTTATATTTTTTTTGGGTTAGTCCGTTTATTTTTCTCTTAAGTCCATGACATTTTCTCATCTATTGGGTCACAGTATTTGCTGTGGAACTGCTAAACAAGGTCATGAATTTACAGCTAATCAGTTCTGTGCATCCGCCATTTTTCCTCTTGCAGAAGCTTGGTAGTCCAGGGCAGCAGGCCTGTCAGAGGCTGCAGAGGACCAGACACTGGGGCAACGTTCACTTCCTATCAGGATAACCACCCGGAACATGAACCAGAGCTACAACAGAGGGTTTAGATCAAATAACTATTCATGTGATTGAAAGTCCAGACACAAATCCAGCTGAGAATAGAAATGCATCCCAGAACTGCCCAATTTTTATTGGTCAAAATTAAAACCATGCATCAGATTCCTTTTTCTTCACAGTAAAGCACGTCTCTGTTTTGGTCAACCATAACCCCCCGCCGCCCCAAAAAAACCAATAAAATACGCTGGTTGTGATGTGAAGAAGTTTAAGAGGTATGAATATGTTTACATGTCGCTGTCAGTGTCCGACCAGTGACCACGGTGTGTTTGGTTACCTGGACGTTGTCCTCGGTGACCTGAATCTCTGCTGTGTAGATGTAGTCCACCAGCAGGCCCAGAGTCCAGCCGCCCATCTCCTTTATCCTCACTCGCTTGGCTCTGCTCTCTGTCATCTCTCCTGTCCACAGCGATTAAAAACGTCACCATTCAGTTAGTGACAAACACAGCTGGAAGACAGGAACTGAAATTATGGCTGGACAATAACTCAATCAACATATTACAATAAACATGTGAGCAATATTAGTAGATAATATGTCTGCTAAAATATTTAATACAAACAAATTCACTGAAGTATGATTGAGAATGCAAGGCATTCTGGGGAATGTAGGCGGAGGAAAGGCTTTAGCGGCTCAACCTCTCACAAGAGTGCTAGGCAAGATGGCTAGCATCAACCAACTCACTCACTCTTTGGTTACCTAGCAACAACCTGTTGAGTGACTTGCTCAGCAGCAGTTTCAGGTTTATCCACTGAGCCTCATAACTGCTTAACAATACAAACCAATGGCATGAAATTTAAAACTGTGAATAAAACATTAAAGGTCGCCAGTTTGTCTGTATTTCAGATATTTAAAACAAAAAATAATTAAGCAATAATTATGTAAAGGCTAACTGAGGAAAGTTAAGTTATTGTAATTACTGTTAAGGTTATATGCTTTTATTTTGTTAACTTTCCTTTTAAGGTAAAGGAACAGAGTTAAACACAATGAACAGAAATGGTTGACAGCAAAACAGAAAAAATGATCAACAGCAACTCAATTTTAGCTTCAGTCAATAAGGGAAGATGGAAGAAGTACCTGGGATTGAAATTCAAAATGTGAGAATCTTGAGATTTTTATGAAAAAATGTGAGATTGATGGCAATAATAATAAAGGAACTGAACTGTAACAAGATATGTATGACAACGGATGGCGGTTGTAATATTATCTGTTCTCTTTGGCTAGCTCTTACATTGGTTGATAAATGCTACGGATGACTTTAATAAATCATCATTTAACCATTGACTGGATGCTACAAATTATCTATATGTACTGATATAAAAGGCTGATATCGTGATACTTTTTTTTTTTTTTTAGCCGTATCGTCCTGCCCTAACTGAAGCGCAGCAGGGACAGAGGACGGTCCATACCTGTAAACATGGCGTGGAAATAAGGGCTCCCGGCAGCCAGAACCACCCTGTGAGCAGCGATCTCTACATCCTCTGCGACTATAGTCACATCACACAACAGGCTCTGGCTGCACAGAGGAGATGGAGCGGGAAACAGGTTGCAGGTTACACCGACAACGGAGGAGGACAAACAACCCGGCAGAGAGGACAAATCACCTGCGCAGCTCGTTCATGACCTTAAAGGCCTTCCTCATGTGCCGAGGGTTCAGGGTGACGGGGCCCTGCCTCTCCACTCCATCCTCCTTATCCAGAGAGTGTGGACACAGCCTAGTACACCTGTCAGGGAACACACACACACACACACACACACACACACACACACACACACACACACACACACACACACACACACACACACACATTGATACAGAACATAAACATACACAGGCATTAAAGCAGGCGTAACGGTAAATTGTTCCAGAAGTTATTGCAATAAAGGATAATATTGTTGTTTTTAGGCCACTTAAAAGTAATATAAATGCAACTACTAATACAAGGAGACACCCTTGTATTAGTGAACTTTAAAATCCAAAGAACATGTAATACTGGAACTTCTAAAATATCCAAAATAAATAAATAGAACAACAGAAATAACAAATAAAATTAATTATGACGTCTCTATATAAATAAAATTATGCTTAAAAAAAGAAAAGGCTAACCAAGACCAAAGTACCAGACTGAAGAGTTCTGTCATCCAGTTTTTGGTAAAACAAGAGAAATTGCGACCCGTCGCAATTAAACAGTTAAAGATCTGTGCAGGTTTTACAACTTCATGACTGTTGAGCTCCACAGTCAAATGTTAAAATGTTATTTAATTCTCTGTACAGCAAGGTTTAAATAAATCATACTTCACCAGTAAGTCATCTAAAACAATGTTTTAGTTCTCCACATTCAGTGTGTGCTGTGGGGCCATGAAAGTCTGATTACCACAGTCTGGATTAGACAAAACCTTCAACATCACTAAGATATAAACAAGTGCATCATATTATTGTTCTTAAACATCAGTTAAAAAGAGGGGTGTGCCAACTGCAGCTTACTGACCAATCACCTATTACCGATCTTTAAAAAGCTCGAACTGCTTTGACGTTTTTATTTTGTCTGAAATAGCAAAAGAGGACATTGGTTGATTTTTAGACCTTTGCCGAGGCTGATAAGATCAGTGGATAAGATCGGCTTCACATCAAAGCATCGGCTGATCTCCTAAAATGAAGGATATTAGCGGTGCTTCATCGGCAGGCCGATTTATCGTCCACCTCTAGTTAAAAGGTCAATAAGGAAACATCAGTCAAGTTGGATGTTAAACTCTGCAACAAAAAAAAGTTAAAAGAAATACATGACTAAAACTTCTAGATTAATATATCTATGGCTGTTGATGGTGAGTGTATTTACAACTCAACACCAGAACTCAAACATTTCTGACTTTTCCTACTGGTGCAACATAATGTTATCATGGCTACAGTACGGAGCTGTTGAAACATTTTCATTTCTGATATTTCTCTTCTCACAGCTATAGATTCAACACCACCAATTTCCTCAGACATCTAAAATGAAAAACTCAAAATAAAGCAACATGTTCAGGCAGGCAACTTCTAAAAACGTTTTCTGAAAAAGACTTAAGGAACAACATTGGTGCTCACTACCACACTTTAAAGAACCATCAAGCGTCTAGCACTGATTTCACTACCTAGATTCTTTCTGCACGGATGATGGACGGTGTAAGGAACATCACAGTCCTTGTAATGTAACTTTTTAAGTCAAGTTTAAGAATTTATTCAGATTTTAACTGGACCATTTCCCTATTTTTTGTTTTTCAACTCACAAAATTAACTATTACAGCATTAAAAAAAATCTAATTTTTTTGTGTAAACCTTATGCAGGCTCCCAAGTACAGCTGACTTAAGACTTAAAAATAAAATCTATTTTTTTCCATACCAGATCTGATTTAAAGATTTTTTATGCTTTCTTTCTTTATGTGATGAAGCTGTAAAACACTCCTGTCAAACAAGATGGTGGACTGACTGACATCACTGAACTATAAAAACCTGAGAAGTGTGATGGAGAAGAAAATATTAAAGAAAATTGATTTTCAAGACACTTTTTTTCACTAACATTTAAAATGTTGTTCTTAAGACATTTGTTAATATATCAACTAATAAAATAAATCTGTAAATCACTGTTAATTCAAAAGTTACGAAGTCGCTATATTAAATGTCAAGTTAAAAAAAATCCCAAACTTTTTTGGAGATTATTGTCCACTTCTTGTTTTTTTTTTATTTTACATTGGGGGCGAGGGGAGGAAGGTGGGGCAGAGCGAATTAATCGCAAATTTGCTCCATTCCTGAATTGCGGACCCAAGGGGTCAAACAAAATCATCCAGAGGGCCGTACATGGCCCCCGGACCTCTCTTTAGAAACTGATACAGCAGAGTAAAGACACGGACAGATAAGTTGTAGTTGATGCATGTTAAAAAATCTCCCTGCCTCCAGCCTCTCCTTCATAACAAAAGTACCAACACAACATCATTGTGGCAGAATCACGTCGCCCGTGTTTTCTGTCACAAACACACCCACACGCGCGCGCCGCTGTGGGAGTCCACGCTCGTAATCTTTGGACAAAAACAGAGCAAATAAAATTCCCGGATCGGGATCCTGCAGCCCCTCCTGCTGCTGCGTCCACCGGATCATTCAGACCCCCGGCGCAGCGCGCTGCCAGGCTGCGGGAGAGACTCTCCCCCGCTCGGTCAGCTGCCTCACCGGTGTTCCAGGGTCTCTGCTACTGCGGCACCATCCGTCAAGCAGCCATTGGGAAATGTCAACACACACGCGCGCGCGCGCACACTTACAGCGGATGACTGTCCATGATTCCGGTGTTTTTCAGAGGCTGAAAACTTGGCCCTGCAGAATGCACCATTCCATATCCACAGACGGCTCTTTTATGGGTCTGAATCCAGGCGTGAATCGGGGCTCAGAGGGCGGCCAGGCGGGCTGACAGCTGCCCCATTACAGCAGCCTGTCTCACATCAACACCCAGCCCACTGCGGTGACTCTCTCCGCGGACACGTTTCGGTTCAGCTCGGCGGCTCGTGGCCAGCAGCGGCAGCAGTTGTTCTGCTTCGGTCAGGAAGGTAGCGCCCCCCTCCCCACCAAACACACACACACACACACCGAACCAGACGGGCTTGGTTTTAGGGGTCCGCGCCTTCCTGGGTGTCTCTGGGAGCCAGAGGGGGGACCGAGAAGGATACCTGTTATTTTCCAATAGCTGATTAAAACGCACAAACAAGGACAGGGTGGCAAAGACGGTCTTTTAAGCGGCCAAGGCGTCCAAGGAGAAAGCGCTGTCTCCCTCTAGCGGTGGAAGACTAATTGGGGGAGGCTGCGTGAACACTGTCGGGTATGGCAGTCTGTCTGCACATATAATCACACCTCACTCCCAGCGCTGCAGTTTTAGACATTTGAGCATTTTTGCCGGGATTGAACCATATTATATTTATTCTCCGCCCCCCAGAGTCAATAATTTAAATAGTTGCAGATAGATACATTTATATTTATATTTTCACATCTGAAGACCAATATTTTTGTAGATTATTGTTTGCTGAAAATTGGAAACTCAAACTGGATGACTCAAACAATTTCCAAGTATTCCCTCAGAGCCTCACTTGGACTTAAATGTGGACTTTGACAAGGCCATTCTAACATATGGTCGCCTTCCTAATGGTCCAAGAGTAACGGATGTTATTGATGAGTCTCAGAAGTCAGTCATGTTTCATTGGAGGCCTATATTCTGGAGAACAGTAAAACCAATAAATGGACCTCCTCTTCTCTCCCTGAACTTCAGCCCACAGCAGGCAGAACAACGCTGTCAATATTTTTTTTTTTCGATTCAGCAATAATCAACCACAACAAAAAAGGATAACTTAAAATAAAAACACTTACCTGGAGAAGAGTAAAACCAATAAATGAACCTCCTCTTCTCTCCCTGACCTTCAGCCTAAATATAAGAATAAAAACAACATTGAAACCAACTGTGCTAGATTAGCGCTGATTTTTCGCGCCAAAATAAAAGAAAGGAAATCATAATAAAACTGGCTATAAAAATCCACAATGATAGTTAAAAATTGCCAAATAATACATTAACAAACAACGATAAACATAATAAGATAAAACTTCAACTTAAACAACAACATCCATATAGAAAACAAACGTATATCATAGTGGTGAGCTTCCCCCTGACTTACCCACAGCAGCGCAGAACAACGCTGTGAGGGAAAAGGGAGAAGCGAGATGCTATGAGGGCTGGACCTAGCTACGGAAGCCCAGAAGACCCAAACGAGACAAAGCGCAGAGAGGCGACCCCCGCAGACAAGAACAACAAATAACAATAACTAAATACAATAAAATTCACAAATTCTCAATATAAAATTAATTAGAAATTATAATTTTCTTTTTTAAAAAAAGTACATTTGTAACTCTGTTACACTCACCCCCACTGAATTTTATCAAATACGAGCATCAATCACACAGCATACATAACACAAATCACAGATCACCTGGGGTTGACATTGAGAATACAGACAACTAATGTATCCCATAAGGATGAAGTGGTATGAGGGTAGCACTTATCCCCCAATCCATCAACTGCCTACTGGGTGCCTTGTACACCCCACAAGACTCCAACACACAGTGTAATACAGGCTCATTACACAATACAAAGTGAAAATATCACGTCCAGACAGAAAAACATCAAACCCAAAAGATTATAGGCTAGCCGGTGAAGAAATCAATCAGTAAGGGCGTGGAACATTGATTTGCAACCAGCTCAAACATCGAACTTGTTCTGAACATCTTGCCTGAACATAGTCTGTATGAGCCTGTTCACAGGTTTGACTAGGCGACCGAATCTAGACCTAACTTCTGTCTGTGTGGTATAGTCATCATAGTGCACAGTTGAGGTCCGGTCAACAGTATGCAGAATAGCAGAAGCGCCACCTGTATGGCCCACATTACTAAGGCTGGGGACTGGGTCCCCTACGTCCACCAGGACGTCCACAACGGTCATAACAGCAGAGTCACTTCCCACAGATTGACTCGTCGTGTATCCCACGGGCGAAACTGAACAGTGTTCAGGACTGGAGATCATGCTCTTCAAATCCGCTACATCCCCCACTGATGAATTTGGCTCAGACAGCTGTGTTATTCATTCAATGGTTCTCCTCTCAGAATCCACAGGCTCTGGATGAGGCAAAGGGTTCACCACCCCTTCCAGAACTCCAGGTAAGTCCCCAACACCACCACAATCAAAACCAGCACTTGTCTCATGCAAGGTTCTGTTGACACTCTCAAGCGACATTTTCTCATCTCCTCTAAAGCCATCTGCTTCCAGGACTGAGGATGCAGTAGCAGAGAGTGAGACGGCAGAAGCAGAATCAGATACTTCATATGAGGGATCCACTGGGAGGAAACTGACCTGCATCATCATGTTCCTGTGAACTACCTTTTTCTGTCCAGTCACTGTGTCACAGATCTTGTACGTATGTGTTGTTGGATTAATATCCATCACAGTGTAGATGGTCTATTCCCAACTGTCAGCAAGCTTCCTCTTACCCCTCTCTTTCCTGTTAGCTAAGAGCACTCTGTCACCGACAGCAATGCTAGTGCCTTTAACTTTCTGGTTGTACAACTGAGCATGTCGTCCCTCTTCTTTTGAAGCATGGTCCTGGGCAATCGTCATTGCCTCCTTCAAGTCATTGGTAAGACCTGCCACATACTTGTCATAGTTCCCCACAGCAGAGTCATCAAGGACTGCATGAAAGACGACATCGACAGGCAGGCGAGGAACCCGGCCAAACATAAGGTAAAAGGGGGGATAACCCGTTGTCTCATGAACCGCACAGTTATACATAAATGCCAGTGTCTGTAAACGTCGTGGCCAGTCAGCTTTCTCTTCAGGGGACAGAGCATGGATCATTCCACCTAAAGTTTGATTGAACCGCTCCACACTTCCATTCGGTGTAGGCAGGTAAGGTATCTTGACCAGATGGAATGAGCTGAGGCAGATGATGGTCCATTTCAATGGCACGGGTTCTTGCACCAGTATCCCACTCCACTTGTGAATGTAACACAGCAGAAACATCCTCCATTGCAACAGACTGAGGGAGCAGTTGTAGCGGGCTGCATGTCGACTGACTATTAACACTCACTGAGGAAGATTCTTTCTGACGACCAGTCGATCGAAAGGCAGTCTGGATTGAGGAGTTTGACACATCTTTGACTTCAGCGAGAAGACTGGCATAGAGTTCAGTGAGCAGCCTGTTGCCAACAGTCTCTCGAACAAATGCCTCACGACTCAGAGCATCTGCCACAATATTCTGTGGGCCTGGGATGTAGTTGATGTCGAAGTTGTAACTTGCCAATTTAGCAGAGAGAGACTAACGAGAGATTCGCCTTCCAACAGGAACAAACCAGCTCTGGTTGCAGCAGCTTCCACTTCATTAAACCAATCAGGACCTCAGAACGGACTCGTGTTTAAAGGTCCAGAGATTTTTATCTCTCCGTTCACGACCAGAACGGACAAGACGGTCCGTCCTCTGAGTTCTGGGTAAAGCGTTCCCAGAAATCTGACTTTACGTCACAACAACAACAACAACAACAAAGTGTGGATTGAGTTGGAAATCAAGAGATTATCAGATCTTTGAGCTAAAACAGGAAAAGCTTCAGGATTTTCACTGAAAACATGAGACACTTCCAGTCCCGAAGAACATTTTTTATCAACCTGCACACAGTAAAAATGCTGGGGTTGAATTAACACCAGAAACTATAAGTACACCCTTATGTATCTCAGATTTTGACAGGTAGTGGTCACGGTGGGTGGTCCTGTGGAGGGAGGGGGGAGGGAGGAAGGGGGGAGGGGGTAATTTTTATTGTTTTTATTTTTATTTCAAATATTGTAAAGCACTTTGAAAGGCCTTGAATCCTTGTAAGATACAAAAACTCAGGTATGGGAATCCTTGTATGATGTCGCTCTGCTAAAACTCGGAGGTTTGAGAATCCTTGTAGGATGTCGAGATTTGAGATGTTTTTAAAACGTTTTCACTTTTAATTTTTACTTTTAATAAAGTCTCTCTAATCTTTTTCAAAATCTGTCTATTTCTGTTTTCATTTTTATTTTAAGTTGTCTAAAGCACTTTGAAATGCCTTG